>CM050897.1:8990000-9252500 GCA_027726005.1 Juncus effusus
ATGAGTTGCATATGGATGTCACAAAAGATATTATCGTCTCATGTGATAAGATGTGATACATATGTATACAAAGACTATGGATACAAAAAATCAAGTAATCTAGAAAAACCTAGATGATGACATGTGGATAAAGATGAATGATGTCATACACATCTCTTGATGTGAAAAGAGAGAATTATTCACCTCTATATAAAAATATAGAAGGATCCAAAATTATGCATAACATCATTATCTTTCTCTTATAATTACTCATTTTCTTTTGCGTGACAAAAGAGAGAAAATTTTATTTTCTTTTGTATGACAAAATAAAAGGATCCGATATCATATATATATATATATATATATATATATATATATATATATATATATATATATATATATATATATATATATTATATATGAGAGAGAGAGAGAGAGAGCATCTAAAATACACTCGTCATGAAACAATCCAATCTCCACTTCCTTGTTTCAGGTTTATAGTTGGCTGAGAGTCGAGCTTTACAACCTACCGAATACTCGATGAATTCATCTTCTGTTTATTACCATCATTCCCCGATTGATTTTCCCCATGCTCATTTTCCCCATTACATGAGCGTACCCAATAACAATTTATTAGTTCATCCATTTTATCATCTTTTCAGCTCGTTCGAATACGAAGTGTGAAACCTCTATCTTTACCATACTCCCGATAGTATGAATCAATACTTTTCCATGAATCAAATGTCATGCCTTGATAAAATCTCTTTGTGATTTTCTTGCCGTACCATAAAAAAATAAAAAATTAAGACCTTACAAATTATAATCTATAAAAGGCATAAATTGAAACAAAGGCATAAATTACAAATTATAATTTATAAAAGGCATCATCCCCGATCCTCAAAACACAATATATACACAAAAATTGAACTCTCTTCCATCCCACTATCCAATCAATAAGAATCAAATCTACCAATACCTAAATCACAACTAGCCCCTCTTACTTCAATTATCTAGCAAAACCCAAGAATCAATTAACAGTAGACCAAGTGGAGGGCAAGCGGGTCGACCCGCCAGCTGGCAGATTCCTCAAGTTCATATCGAGCGGATATTATTTCTTGCACGAAAAGTTCCCTCCGCTCGAATCTCATGCCCATTGGAAATTCATCGTTTGTCACATCCAAATCGAGATTTTCAATTTGTTTTTTTCGTTTACGTCTCATAAACCACTTGCGCGCCCGACACCAATGGTGCTTTTTATTCTCCATAAGCCTAGATAATAATAGTTATTATATTATATAATATTAAAATTAAAATATGAATTTAAGGTATGATTTTCAAATTAATCTTGAAAAGTTATAAAACCCTCCAAAGAACTTAAACCTTAATTAAGTATTTTTGGTATTTTGAAGAATAGAAATTTGCACCGTTGTAGGTAGTGTATTGGTTTCCTCCAATATCTGACATTAAATATATGTATTTTAACTTTATATATTTTTATGGTGTGTTTTAACTGGATGAGATTATATGTTTCAAATGGGCTCATAAATAAATTTATGAGTTATATAAAAACACTCATCAAAACAATATGATATGGTAAAAATGAAAAAAAACATGAAAACACACTTAATGTGTGTGTATATTACCTGAACATGAGGGAGAGGCACATATTATATACTAAAACACGTATTATAACAACTCTTCTATGTTCCATGAATAAAACAATAGAAATGGAGGTATTTGAAAGTTCTCAAAAAAATTTGAAGGTGTTGAGAAATAGTCTTAAAACAAGGTCATTTTGGGAATTTCGAAAAAAATATAGATTAATGTCGGAATCTGTCCAAAATGCTACATAACAATTGGCAACAAAATCAAATAATGCAAATATAATCTCTTTAATTATTGTATTCAGTTGTAATATTTGTACAATAAATTTTGCTATGTTGTCATTATACTTTATTATCATATTAAGTAGTATTTTGTTTTTTTCATGATTCCGACTTGTAATATTTATTAAAATCATTATGAACGAACATCAATTTCTTAACAACATTATCTTTGTGGCCATTGTACTACATAAGTAATCCTAATTAACTATCTTCTCAGATTTTTTTTAAATAATTATTACTCACACTCAAATACCCAATCAATATTTCAAAAAAAATCCATGTATTATAAACAAGTCATATTAAAATCCATTCGAACATATAAGTATACAAACAACCCAAGATAAGAGTCAAAAAACTGATTTAATTATGTACATATCTGAAGCCAACATTCTGTTGTTAAATAAATTAATATATTATTTTAATTGGCAAGACGTGCATTTTGCACATTAAAGAGCCTTGTGAAGCTGCAAGCCATGTTTAGAGTTTGCATAAGTCGGCAGTCCGAAATAGCAATTCATTGCATGCAGGTTATGGTCTGGTTACAGATTCGAGTCCGATCAAGAAAGTTGGTTCATTTGTCAAGATGACCTTGATATTAATTTCATTTGTTGATTTGTATTGCTAATAATTAAAGAGTGAAAACAGAGAAAGATGTGTTTTGATGATATGTTTTTTGCATGGTTAATGAATTAATGTATCACTTTTTTGGAGAAAGGAGTGAGCTCTACACTTTTTTTATCATAAAAAAAATATCTTCTGCCTTGTTAAAAAAAAATTCTTTATAAATTGTTCAAATTAAAAAATGCTTTTTTTTTCCCTTGTTTTTTCATTAATTAAAACAGAAATATCTTTTAGCATAAAACTTCTGGAAAAGAGAAGTTATTCAACATAAGCTTCCCTGTACTTATTAAAACATTTCATTACCCATCTACCAAAGCATAATATATAGTGTATACAAAGCAATATTTCTCTGCCATAACACTAATCAATTAGCATTTAGCAATAGACCCGCCCATATCAAAACCAAAACCTCTCTAAGCCCAACTCTATTTATTCTCATTATTACAATACTTCTCATATCATCACCTACCGTCAAAACACAATATATAAACCAAAATTTAACTCTCTTCCATTCCACTATCCAATCAATCAGAATCAAAACTACCAATATCAAAATCACAACTCTCACTCACTCCAATTCTCTAACAAAACCCTAAAATCAATTAACACTAGACCAAGTAGAGGGCAAGCGGGTCGAGTCGCCAGCTGGCAGATTCCTCAAATTCACATCGAGTGGATGAATCCTATACTCAATATTGAGCTCTTTGAGAACCCGAATCATTTCTTGCACGACAAGTTCCCTCCGCTCGAATCTCACCCCCATTTCCTGGAAATTCATCGTTTGTCGCATCCAGATTGAGATTTTCAATTTGTTTGTTTCGTCTACATCTCGTAAAACCACTTGCGCGCCCGGATACCAATGGTCCTTTTTATTCTCCATAAACCTAAAAATATAACAATCATAATAACGGGGGTGTAATTAATAGATGAATTAAAAGTAAGATTTTCAAATTCATCTTAAAAATATCGGAATTTCCAGATCAACTCATTCTAAACTCTAAACCCTAATAAACCATAAACCCTAGAAAAGAAAATAGCAGACTTTCAACTGGTTTTGTGTTATTTCGAAAATAAAAATGAAAAGTGAGCTAGTTTGGGAATCCTAAAGTTTTTTGGGTTAGTTTGAAATCCTACCTAAATTTAACAAAATTGGAAAAATTAATGGAATAGAAAATAAACATAAAATTATTTTAACATCAAAGGTGATTTGCTTACTGAATGATTTTCTGCTTCATGATGGCGATTTTCTCGGCAGGCGTGGCGACGTGGATGGAGAAATCGATGGAGTCGCCCATGTCAGGGCTGCGGTAGAAGTTGCTTATCGGTTTTGTCGCGAGTATGTTATTCGGATACGATACTTTTAGATTATCATATCGCAGGAAAATCGTCGTCATGATGTTCATTTCCTCCACAACATACTGCAGGAAAAAAATGAAAATATAATAAAAATAATAGTAATAATAGTAATTTACGCAATTTGGAAATTCAATTTAAGTAAAAGATGTTTATATGCCCCCTACATTTCCTCCACCTTAATTTACTACAATTGACTAGTGAATTAATAGTGTTCAAGTGATAAGTGAACTCTATTATGGTGGTAAGTGGCTTAAGAGTATTTTCACTTACCGCTGCAACACAATTCACTGACCATTTGTTAGTAAAACAGAGGAAAGAAAAGTGAAGGAAAAGTGGGAGGCTAGTAAATGAAGTTTTATATGGAAAATATTGAAGATAGTCAACTAATTGTGTTGACTTGGCCCACAAGCTTAAAAGTAGTGACAACTGACAAATAGTCACTAAAATTTATTTATCTCCATTTACCAGCACACCACATTTCGTCGACCACCTATCACTAAAAACAAAAAAACAAAACAATCTTTTTTTACCTGAACTTCCTCAATTTCAACTCTATCACCCACATCGAACGGATGCATGACAAACAAAAACACAATCGACTCGAACACAGTTTTCAATGTGTTTCCAAAGATGAAAACCGCGAGCAGAAGCTGAGAGCTGAGAAACACAAAGAAATGAGTGGTCGCGATTTCCAGAATCAGGAGCCAGAGCGCAAAGACGATTACGCCCACAACCACATTGGCCATCTGGTGCAGTTTGTTGACGGCTGTCTTCGTGTCGTTCAGAGTTAACGCGAGCGCTTTTCGCTCTTTGTATGCGTTCACCTGAGTTGTTAAATGGAATATTGGGTATTAAAATGGAATATTGGTTGAATTATTGAAATATTGAGTGAGTGAGTGATACTTACCACCCAGTTTTTCAGGGATCGACGGCTGACTTTTTTAGGCTCGTTGGATCCTTCGAAGAGATTCATCGCCTTTTCTGCTTCTTCGTGTCTCATAAATCGCATCAAATCCTCCAAGTAAATATATCTAAAAGTAAAAAATAATAATATTAAAAAAAAGGAAAAGAAGAATGAAATAAAGTCAAATTTCAAAAAATCAAAATTTTAAAAAGACCGACTTGGAACCGGGTTTGGCGACATTAATAAAGATCTTTTTAGCAGCAATTTTAGCCTCATTTTCACTGCGAATTTGCATTGATGAGTCATCATCACCTTGTTCCTCTCCCCTCCTAATTCTCTCCTCCAATGTAGTCAGAGTTCCATATCTCACCATCCTCATTAATCTTTTCATACTCCAAGCGGAAATATTCTTCTGATTTAACTTATGCAGCTCCTCGATATTAATTCCGCCCCCTCCTCCTTCTCTTTTATTTGCGGATAGGCCCCTTGAGAGTCTGATGTTTTTGTTAGGATGAGGTGGGAGGGCTTTTTCTTGAAGGTCGATTGGCATTTTAGCCCCTGCTTTTTGTAGTTTTTGCACTTCTGCCATTGTATGGTCCTCTTCATAAATTGGCGGGCCTGAAAGGGTTTCTATTATGTATTGGTTGAATAACGCTTCTTGGATCCGATCAAAATATGTGCTCACATGGAATGATGATGCCAAGACCTAAAATAATATAATAATTCCCCATAATTTAAAAAAATTATTACAAAGGTGGTAATTGTAGTATAAATCGATGGTAACTAATTAATTGATTTTGTACCTTTACAAGGAGAGTTTTGACGAGGCGAAGAATTGTTGCGACCAAAAGGCAGAGCAGAATTTTACTAACATAAGGCAAGATTGGGCTACGTGAAGTTCTTTTATCGAATAAATAATGCCACGAAATAAGAACAAGGCCGAGCCAAAGGCAATTCTGCACGGCGTTTTTCAATGCATAAACAAAGTACAAAACCCTCTTTCTGAGCAAAAAACTCCTCTCGATCAGAAAAACTGCGATTCTCACAAACCAACCCGATACGAGCCTGCCGCAAATCAAAACCAACACCAAAACCTCCCATTTCCACAAATGGAGGCTCCAAACCGTCTGCCTATTCAGAATCGGAAACACCAAACTGCAAACAAGAGCTCCGATTATTAACACAAGGCTCAACCATTGCATAATTGTTAAAAAACCGATTTTCGTTTTCTTCAATCTATCTGGAATATCAGACTCCAAAAAAGGATCATCATCGTCGTCTTCATCAACTTGGCCGGATTTGTTGCCTTGAAAGCCGGATTTGAACTGACCGGATCTGAACTGGCCGGATTTAGGCACGGGCGGCCGGCCCGATTTCCGGTCAGGCGAGGGCTCACGTTGCGATTGAGGTTCCAATACGCGGGATTTGGTCTTGGACCGGAACTGAAGCTGACCGGATCCTCGCTTGAACGACGAGTTTGACGTGCATTTGATGACCTCACCATAATCACCATCCTTCCTATCTTCTTCATCGGACGACGAAGAAGAACAAGAAGAAGAGCTTTTAGTCAATTCTTCATTACGGGACTGTGATAAACTGTTTTTATTACTTACATCATTCATCTCAAGGTCTAAAATCGGCGACATGGCGACGCCGGAGGTCTGATTCTTACGTAAAAACGAGCTGATTAATTTGGATGGCGGATCCTCAGTGGAGTTCGGATCGAATGTTGAAGCTCCCGCGTCCTGTGAGAAATCATAACTTCCTCCTCGCCATATTTTGTTTTGGTTTTCAATCGGGTTTTGGTCGTCATTGTCGATTTTGATAAGGACCTCGTGATTATTATTATTATTATTGCCGCGCGGATTATTCATTGTGAAATAGGACAATGTAAAGGGATTGATTAATTGAAGGGTAAGTGAATAGGGTTGTTTTATAGAGAGAAGCTTGCGGCTGGGAATAGGAAAGGAAGAGAAGGAAAAGGCAGGAGTCAAAAGAGAACGTGAATTATGGAAAGAGACGGGGGAAAGTTGATTTGTTGCTATACGTGGCGGGCCGAGATGGATCTGTGTTGCGCGTGCCAGTGGACCACATTTGTTAATTTATTTTTTTTGAATGTATACATTTGTTATTTATGGAAAAGAAAAGTTTATTTATGGAAATGATTTCATGAAAACCCCTAAAGTTCTATATAATTCAAAAATAAGGCATGTATTTTTGTATTCCTTCTTTTTTTATGTGATGATTTTTTTTTTTACTTCCTATTTTACTAGTGTTAAATAATTTCATGAGGAGAATAATTTTTTGGGGTGAGATGCTTCTAGTTAACCATTCTTTTTATTTTATATTTTCTAAGTAGCAAAATAATAAAAAATGAGAAAATAATATTTGAAACATAATATTTTATGAATGTTTTTTGAAGAAATATTATTTTATTTATGTATATATTGTTTTGTACTTCTTGTGATTTTATTTATCTTCTAAATGAAATATTATTTATATATATTAAGATTTTGTAATATGCAAACTATTACTTTTTGTTGTATGTAAAATATTATTTCATTTTACCTAAAAATATTTTTATTTTATTTTATTGTCATGTGATTTTACTTGTATTTTAATTATCTTCTATTTATATATTAAATATTATGTTTTTTTATACTCAAAATCATTATTAGGGGGGTTGCGACAGCGTACGAAAATGCGTTTGTTAGAATTCGAATTCTGAACATATTCCTAAGTTTAAGAGTGTCTACTATTTGAGTTAGCAAGTTTTGAAAAAATATATTATACTTTATTTATTTATAGATTACAAAGCCCTTAGATCACACTCACACCTAACTAATATCTGCCACATAAATAATATTTGTCAGTTTCGTTCCCATATCCTATTGAAAGCATTCTAATGCCAAATCATTGTACTAAACAATGGAAACTTTTATACTTTATCTATTAGTATAGGTTAAGGAAAATAGAGATCGAATATTGCACGATAGATTTTTTTTTTTTTTTTTGTCGTACAACACGACAAGAAAAAACAGTATATAGAGACGATAAACATTATATATGATTCATTTTATTTGAAACAATAAACTAGTATATATCTAAATAATGAAAATAATATATACAAAATATATTAAAAAGCAGGAAAAATAGTCTATTGTCGTGTTTTGAACATACTCAAGTCCGTCGCATTTTCAGATTTTTTAATAAAATAAATATGAGAATATTTTAATTGAATTTGAATGGGATGTTAAATTCTACTCTAACAGAAAGTAAACAAGTTCATTGGACTTTGATCTAGACTAAATTAAAGAATCTAAAATAAATACAAGAAGATTTTCTGAAAAATCTAGAAGAGTTTAAGGGTTTTTGAAAAGAGTCAATTTTATTTATTTATTGTCTTCGCAGAATAAAAACACGAACCGCCTTATCCTTATAAAATGTTTTCATAAATAAAGAAAGCTTTTGTCTTTTGTGCTGTCCATCTTTTCACCGTCATTGTTGCTTAAAAGTCAATGACTTCTTGACAACAAATCAGTGTTGTTAGAGTAGTCATTCTTAATCGAAATGTTCTGTTTGTTTTTCTCAAAAGAAAAGTATGTTCTGTTTTTCTTTCATGCATTTTATTCATCTATATTCTTTTACTATGGGGTAAATATTTTTAAATTATTATATTTAGTATAATTTTTATATTTGTCATATATCTTTTTTAGTATCAACGTAGTCTTTTATTATAAAAGAATATTTTTTTATTAATATACAATTTTTTAATCCATAAAATAAACATCATGATTTTTATCCCATTTAATATAATTTTGTACTCAAATCTAATGATATACATCATATTTCGAGATGAATTATTATTTACTCTAATTTTAGCTAAGTATTTGATGTCTTTTACTTAGAAGGTTTTATTCATTGGGTTACTTTGAGATTTTTATTTTTCATGATAAGCACATCTTTTTATGAATTTTACTTCAAAGTTTATGCTTATCATGAAAAACATAAAATCAAGGCAAATTCAGTAGTTAAAATCTTCTAAGTAGCAAGACCCAAATACTTAGCTACAGTGACGGAGCTATATAAGCACTGAAGTGGCCCCTTTCCAAAGATTTCTGACAAATTAGTATATATTAGTGGAACTCTAATGTATTTTACTAAAAGAAAATTTTCGATTATATACATTTATATGTATTAGCCCCCTAACATTTATAATATGGATCTAGAGAATAATTTCTCAATCACTTACTTATCCGTTAACTACCTCGCTCACTAGCATTTGGATCTGACATGATCCATATATGTATGTGTATAACCCAAATGCTAGTAAGAAAGTTAGTAAAATAGTTAGTGGATAAATAAGTAGTTGTAGCAATGCTCGGATCTAAATAGATGTACTTTGTCATGTTTGAGTATCGCACATTAACTTCATATTCTTTTGCTTGAATATATATTTTAAAGTAGTGCATATGATTATTTGATACATTTTTCATGAAATTTTTTAAATTTTATAGACATGTGGTAAAATTATTTTCTCGAGATATATATGATGATCAGAATTCTCATTAATCAGTTTTACTGGGGTAGTTGATAATTCCATATAGTTATCATATTTTTTATGATTATACATTTAATTGTTTTTAACTTTTTAATTATCACAAAAAGAAAATAGATTTAATTGACAAATCGTTTTTATTAGAGCCAGTTCTGTCTTTTCGATTTCCCAAGCCAAAGATTAAAATGTTGTCTTTTCTATTGAACATATATACATAAATAATAACTTGTTTACCGTACATTATAATGACATGATATGATTAGAAAACGGTTTTTTTTGTTAAACTTCTTTAGAACTCCAGAATGTTCTTAGATATATTTTTAGCATTTTGTTGTCTAGGCGGATGATTGCCCCAATCTGTGGGTTTGTGGGGTTTATATGAGGATCGATCCTGCCTTTTATTCTCATGCTTTGTAGGGGAATAAAAAAAAATAGTATCTTCCAATTTTAATTTAGGGTGAAAAAAATATAATAATTATAATTATTT
Organism: Juncus effusus; assembly: GCA_027726005.1. NCBI lineage: Eukaryota > Viridiplantae > Streptophyta > Magnoliopsida > Poales > Juncaceae > Juncus > Juncus effusus. The sequence goes on from CM050897.1 coordinate 8,999,792, forward strand.
ATTATTGTAAAACGAATTATTTTCTCAATAAAATATTTAACTAAATTATATCCAATAATTATTTTTGAATAAACTAATAATAATAAGTTCATCTATGATATATTCACAATTGTAAAATCTTAAAATGTTATTATTTTCCTTGTTCTGTCTAATAAAATTGAGTGTGAAAGTTGGTTAAAATTATTATGTGAAGGAATCCAAAAGTACGAAATATTGAGTAATTTGATCCAGAGTCGATATACTTTATAAGACAGTCGACTGGATGGTGCCATGGCCCAAAGAGTTAATTCTTTTTGTCATGTATGACCTTCGGCGATACATCCTTCGACAATAAGTTCTCATTAATTAATATATATTGAGGCCTTTATATATGTTACAACATATATACAAATATAAATAAACTAGAAAAAACCTTGCTCTGCTTCCGAGTCACAATATTTATTTATATTTTAGTATTTTAATAGTAAAATTAGGGAAAAGATTATCAAAAATTGATAAATGAATATTTTTTTTAAACAGGTCAAAATATCATACTAACATGACTCACTCACAGTATTGCACGGAAGATTACATCATTGAAAAGTCATGTGGTTCTTTTTTAGGACAAATTAATTTATTATACTAACGTGACTCACTTCACAAGAACTGAGAATACAGAAATTTTCAAAGCTTGTAACTTGTGTATAAAAATACACACGAATAACGAGATACAAACTTGCGCCTTCAATTAGAATTTTTTTTTCAAAGTTGCACTATTTTGAAAAATAATTCAGCAGATAGCACTGTTTTGGAAATAATTTAGCCACTAGCACTTCCGTCAGAGGCTCTGATGGAACTGTCCATTTTTTCATTTTTTGTTGATCTCGGCCATTTGGCAGTCTTTAACATGCTTAATTAGATAAAACAGACAGTTCCGCCAGGACCTCTAGCGGAACCGCCTATTTTATAAAAAAAAATTGCCTCTAAACAGCTATGAAATTTTAGCAAAAAAAAAAAGTATTGTTCACTGTTCTGCCAGACGAGATGGCGGAACAGTGAATAGTAATTTTTTTATTTTTTTTTGGCTAAATTTTCATGCCTGTTTAGAGGCAAAAAAAAATATAAACATTCCTTTTTTTGCTAAATCCTTTTTGCAATTTCCAGTTAATGTATGAGGTTTTAAATTTCAGCATAATATATATAGGGGCTTTTTTGCAATTTTAATTTGAATAGTGTAACTTAATTTTCATTTAACTGGTGTAGCGACATTTCCGCCAGACCTGGTGCGCAAAAGAATGCAACTGAAAGGAGCGGGTGAAAGAGTGCGAGTGTATACAATAGGGTTCAGAGGGCTGTACAGAGACATTTTGCCTGAGTACTATAAAGTCGTGCCGAGTGTTAGCATTATTTTCATGACGTATGAGACCCTCAAGAAGTATCTCCCTAAGAACAACATTAGGATTTAGGGTTTATTAAGGGAGAATTTGAGATAATGTTATTGATGAAGTTATTATAGATAGTGATATTTAGATTTCATTGGTGGGTGACAAGTTTTGCAAGTTGCTGCTCGAAACATAAAGAAATTATGGACTTTAGTTTTTTTTTTATTTTTTTATTTGAGTGTGTTAATTGGTGGGTTACAAGCTCTGATGATCAAATTTTGATATTTTTATTCATTTTGGGCGTATTCTGAATTATTATTCCCCATTTATAGAAATATTATTGAGGTATCATCAAATCATGTCTCCTTTATTTGTGGCAACTTTGGTATTATGTATTACTTCGTAAGTATCAAAAATTTAAAATAATTGGAATTTTGAGTCATTAACCACAAAAAGACTTGTACTCATAAATTAATTTAAACTTTTTCTTGACCTCTTTTGTTTCTATATTTTTCATTTGATTTATATTCCTTAATATTTTTTAAATATTAAAAAAATAAATCTTTAAAATATTAATAAGCGGAATAAATAGTATATACTTAACGCAATAATTATATATCTATCATTTATTATTTTCTAATAAAAATGCAAAATCTTTCAGACAATGATTAACATGTAATTAGTAAACTAAATAATATCTAATATATTAATCATAAGTTAAATTAATATTAATTTGTATTAATTAATATTTTTAATGTATACATAAGGTTAAAAGGGTCATTTAAAAAATATAATTCAAAAAATATACTTAAAAATGACTTACTACACTGAATGTCATAAGATTTGGACATACAAAATCAAAGTTTCGACGCGTGTAAAAGTTCTATAATTTGTAGTAATTTAATATGTATTTAATGTAATTAATATAAAGGTTAAAATAAACATTTAAAAAAATATAATTCAAAAAATACACTTAAAAGTGACTCACTACACTGAATAACATAAAGATTTGGCCACATAAAATCGAAAAGTTACAAAACCTATTTCTTGACGATATTTTGGGATTTTTTCCAACATTCTAGCTCAAAATGAGCTTTGTATATAGTGGTAAAAGGAATATTTTTTAAATATTTAAAAACTAAATATTTAAAAAAATAATTAACAGAATAAATAGTATATACTTAACACAATAATAATAATACATCCATCGTTTATTATTTTCTAATAAAAATGCAAGAATTTTTAAAACAATGATTAACATGTAATTATATTAAATTTGTATTAATTAATATTTTTAATGTAAATAATACATTAGGTTAAAAGGATCATTTAAAAAATATAAGGATCATTTAATAAATGACTCACTACACTGAATATCATATGATTTGGCCACAGAAAATTAAAGTTTTGACGCGTGTAAAATTTCTATAATTTGTAGTAATTTAATATATATTTAATGTAATTGATATAAAGGTAAAATGATCATCAAATGATGGAACCTTTCTTATATATGAAAACATATTTTTTGATACTAAGATGGGCTCGAAGGCCTTTCATTCTTATTTCAGAAAAAGTTATGTTATATAATTCGATTCACGATTTTCTCTTTGCATGTCCTACAGAACATAACATATCTTGCATTTCATTAACCAAATTGTTGAGGCACATTAATTCTTAATGATTGATCACAATAATCACATGAATTTCAATTATAAATGAGAGAAGATTTTCTATATTAAACAAATATATTAAGTATCTAACATTTTCAAAGTAGCACTGATTTGAAAAATAATTCAACAGATAACACTATTTTGGAAATAATTCAGCCACTAGCACTTCCGCCAGAGTCTTTGGCGGAACTGTCTATTTTTTCATTTTTGTTGATCCTGACCATTTGGCAGTCTTAAACATGCTTAATTAGGCAAAACAAGCAGTTCCACCATAATTTTATATTTTTTTGTATCTAAACAGCCATGAAAATTTAGCAAAAAAAAAATGTTGATGTTCACCGCCAGAGGTGATGGCGGAACAGTGGACAGTAACATTTTTTTTTTTTGCTAGCTCTTTCCACATTAAGTATATCATGCGGGACCAAGAATCAATCAAACGAAAGAGAATTGAATGATGAAATATCAAATTCTATATCTTATTCTAAGTGGAGCAGGGTACTCGCTAGTATACATCAAAGGCAGTTCACTGCATGGTGACATGGCCCAAAGAGTTAATACTTTTTGTGCCCGATACATCTTTTGACGATCAATATAGTCCTCATTAATATATATTGAGGCCTTTTTTATAAAAGGAATAGCGTCAAAATCTTACACCCAATTTGTGTTAAATATATTGAGGCCTTTATATATGATATTACAACATAAATATTATTAATATAAGTTTTAGGCCCTTGTATATGTTACGAGATATATACAAGTAAATTTTTTTTTTTTTTTTATGAAGGAAGGCAAGTAAATTTTCATAGGGACCCAACATAAGTTGAATTTTTTTGAATAGTAGCACTATTTTGAAGAATAATTAATCAGATAGTATGATTTTCGAAATATTTGGGTAGGTAGCACTTCCGCCAGACCTTCTGGCGGAACTGAAGTAGTTCCGCCAGACGGTCTGGCGGAACTAGGGATTTTTTTTTTTTGCTAATCTCGGCCATTTGGCACCCTTAAACCGCTTTAATTAATGAAAAAGGCTAGTTCCGCCACTGGATCTGGCGGAACTAGGTAAAATTTATTTTCGGCCCAATTTAGACGGTGAAATTGGCCCAAAAATAACGAAAATATAGGTTCCGCCAGACCCTCTGGCGGAACTAGCTAGAAATAGCTAGTTCCGCCGGCGGAACTAGACCATTTTCCCAACTTACAATCTGACCCAAAAAGTCCAAAAAAATGGTCTAGTTCCGCCAGACCCTCTGGCGGAACTAGCTATTTTCGAGCTAGTTCCGCCAGTGAGTCTGGCAGAACTAGCTAGAAATAGCTAGTTCCGCCAGTGGGTCTGGCGGAACTAGACCACTTTCCCAACTTACAATCTGACCCAAAAAGTCCAAAAAAATGGTCTAGTTCCGCCAGACCCTCTGGCGGAACTAGCTATTTTCTAGCTAGTTCCGCCAACTAGCTATTTTCTAGCTAGTTCCGCCAGAGTTTCTAGCTAGTTCCGCCAGAGTGTCTGGCGGAACTAGCTAGAAATAGCTAGTTCCGCCAGTGGATCTGGCGGAACTAGACCATTTTCCCAACTTACAATCTGACCCAAAAAGTCCAAAAAAATGGTCTAGTTCCGCCAGATCCTCCGGCGGAACTAGCTAGTTTCTAGCTAGTTCCGCCAGTGAGTCTGGCGGAACTAGACCACTTTCCCAACTTACAATCTGACCCAAAAAGTCCAAAAAAATGGTCTAGTTCCCCCAGACCCTCTGGCGGAACTAGCTATTTTCTAGCTAGTTCCGCCAGAGTGTCTGGCGGAACTAGCTAGAAAGGTCTGGCGGAACTAGACCATTTTTTTGGACTTGCAAACTGACGCAAAAAAATCCCAAAAAATGGACTAGTTCCGCCAGAACCTCTGGCGGAAGTAGCTAGAAATAAGTAGTTCCGCCAGACCAGACCATCTGGCGGAACCTGTATCAGCGTGTCTTCCGGACCCAAAAAATTGAGAAGTAGCCTAGTTCCGCCAGACCCTATGGCGGAACTTGTTCAATCATTGGAGCCTGTTATAAAAGGAAAATCTTTCTCTCTCTCCCCCAATCTAACCTAAAATCCGCCCCCCAAAAAAAAAACTACTATTCAGGCGATTTTGAAGTGTATTTGAGGTGATTTTGACCCAAATAAATAGAGAAAATAGAAGAAAAGGAAGACGAAAATTAGGTATTGTATTATAGATTTTTTTTCATTAAATAATTAATTGATTTTATTATATATTTGTTGTTAATTTGTTGAAATATTATTGCAATTAGTAAGAAGAAAATGGCACAAAACTCTCAAATTCTTGTATATTATGATGGTCTTATTGTAAATCTACCAAACGGATGCAATTACGACCCGGAGGAACCGACTTATATTCCAGAAAGTACAACCACAAATAGAGATTATACTGTGTAACGAAATTTATGAGAATCTCGGTTGGTCGTATAATGATATTCTTTTAATCTGAGGTCGGCTTCCTTCTCTTAAGAAAGGCATTTGGCATTATAGGTTAGTGAAAATTATGAATAATACACAATCGATTAATTTTGTGGAGCGCGTCATAAAGGTTGGGATGGAGGAATTAGAAATATATGTTGATCGCGTCCAAAATAAAGAATATCAGATAGGAACTAGTAGTAGATCAAATGTAATTCCAAATGCAGATGAAAATGAGATATTAGAACCCGTTGAAAATGAAATAAATATTGAAAATGCGAATGAGGACCCGTTTGCGACCTTTGATATGTCACGTGTGAGCAATAATGTACTTCCCGAAATAGATGATGATGAAAATGAATTAGATGAGGAACCCGAAATGGAGTCAGAGGACGAGGAAGAAATTTATGGAGATGGCGATGAAGAAATGGAGAGAGTGAACCATCAGACGGGATTTATATATACGGAAGAGGGTGAGATGGTTAGTCTAGGTACTTTCGGTGATGCGCCGGCTGCTGAATTCGAAGATAGTTCAATGTGGGAATATGCGAGAAACTTATCTGGCATGAATGTGAATGAAAATGATGATATAATATTGTATAAGGGACGTACATTTGAAACGAAATCAGAACTACAATCGGCTGTAAGAGCATACAGTGTGAAGCATCACCGAGAAATAGAAGTAGACCACTCGAATAAAACGAGATATATTGTGATATGCAAGCTTAAAGATGAAGGTACTAGAGGATGTAGTTGGAGGATACACGCTTCAATTAATAAAAAAAATAATTTATGGGAGATTAAAACATTTAGACGACCACACGTATGTATTAACCAAACACTTAGAAGAGACCACAAACAGTTAACGAGTGCGCTTGTTGGGGGCTAATTCTAGATATTGTAAGAGCGGATTTAGATGTTAAACTTGTAACCATAATAGAAGCCGTTAAATTGAAGGTTCAATATACCATATCGTATTGGAAGGCTTGGCACGCAAAACAACACGCATTTCGATTCTTATTTGGGGGTTGGAGGGAGGCTTATAATTTGCTCCCTGAGTTGATGGCGGCAATAACATCAACAAATCCTGGTACTTTGTATACATTTAAAACTGGTGCCCCAAATAGAGATGGTGAGTTGGAGTTCGAAGGTCTATTTTGGGCATTTGGCCCATCACTACATGGTTTTCAATTTTGCAAGCCCGTCATAACAGTAGATGGAACATTTCTAACCGGAAAATACCAAGGAACTTTACTGACGGTGATTGGTACCGACGCAAATGGTCAGTTATTTCCTTTAGCTTTTGCTTTAGTTGATAGGGAGAAGAATGAGGCATGGGGGTGGTTTTTTAATTGTTTGCGTGATGTTCTCGGAGAAGAAAATATGTATTGCATTATTTCGGATAGGCATGCTGGCATAATTAGTACAATGAGAGTGAGAAGGTGGCTGCCACCTTATAGTTATCATCGTTATTGTATGCGGCATCTTCAAGCAAATTTCAGTAATGCTGTAACAGACAAAACAGTGGTTCCAATGATTCAAGGATTAGTACGTGCGCACAACAAATATAAATTTAATAAGATATGGGAAAAAATGGAAAAAAAAGATAGTTCAGCGACCGATTGGTTACAAAAGATAAATAAATCAAATTGGGCGATTTCGTACGATACTGAAGGTCGTCGGTGGGGCATACCAACTAGCAATAACGCCGAAGTGATGAATTTTGTTTTCAAAGGTATAAGAAAACTACATGTTACGGCAATTGTGGAGGCGACATTTTATAAGCTAAATTGTTATCACGTGAGATATCGGGCGGCTGCTGATATGAGGGAAAAGAATTGGTCGGATATAGTGATGTTAAAAATGGAACGTAGACGCATTAAGGCTGCTAGGCATGAAGTCACTTGCTACAACTTAGAGCAAGGTATTTATCAGGTGCTTACGCAAGCCCGGCGTTCGACGAGTGGTATCGGAATTCCGAGAAAGAAATGGCGAGTGGATATCAACGAAGGAAAATGCGAGTGTCAGAAACCTATGATATACCACTACCCGTGTTCGCACGTCATAGCAGTTTGTATACGCAAAGTTATATCTAGCGAAGTTTTCATTTATCCGTGTTATTCCTTGGATAATTTGAAACGTACGTATGAAAAAAGTTTCTATCCTGTAAAGGAAAAATCACAATGGACGCCACGCAAAGAAATTTGTAATTACAATTTATTTCCTGGTGATAACCTTATAAGGACAAATGCTAACGGAAGGATGAAACGTGGAAGAAGACAAGAGTTGCGAATCCAAAACAGTATGGACACCATGAACAAAGAAAAGCGTGTAATGAATTGCAGCGTCTGCAAATTACCATGACACACTGAACGAAAGTGCACACAAATGGGTGGAGACCGTTACAATGGACCGTAGTTTGGTTTATTTAGTTTGTTTTTATTTTGTTTATTTTATTTAGTTTGTTTTATTTATTGTTGAGTAGTTGTAATGCTTAAATTAAAACAATCTCAATAAACTATAAACCCTAAAAAAATCAAACAAACAATCCGCAACATAATGCAAATCCCCAAACATAATCCCTAAACCCCAAACACATAAACTATAACGTAGTCCAAATCTCAAAACATAAACCCTAAAACACTAACATAAACTCTAAACATCTCCGCCGCGTGCACCACGGCCACGTGCACCAGGGCCGCGTGCACCAGGGTCGCGTCCTCTTCCTCTCCCTCTCGCCTGGTTCCGAGTCTGCATCTGAGTGAGCTGACTGACGTCTTCTCCTCCTTCCTCTCCTCCCGCATCTGCTCTCGGTTCGTTGAGCACCTCCCACTCAGTATCGCCGGGATACTCATTAAGCTGAGTACAAATTAGTTTTTGGCATCCCAACCATTTTCTGACACCGTCCCTTACTTCCGCCCTCATATTTGCACCAAATTCTCAGAACATTCTGAAACCTATGCGAGCTCCCTCCATGGCAGTTTGTGCCTTAAAATATTAAAAAAAATAAAAAATTTATAATTCTAAATTTAACTTTAAAAATATTACAAAAATTTACCGCTAATCTTTTTTCGGGGACCATCGGGCGGTATGTGCTCGAACCGTGCGAAATGGTGCTCTGCACCAACGGATCAGAATTCTGCGAATACCAGCTCATGTAACCATCATAATCGAGAGGGGTATACGGCTCCAGGGGATCCATTTGCGAATACCAATACCATTTATCGTTCCAACGTGTAATCCAATTCTTGTGAATCTTACGCCAATCGTTTCTGCGAAAATTCGTCAGGTCGCGTAATTCTTTGTCGGCAATTTTGTCGGATTCAGGTATTTCCGGGGGTATTTTTTGCTGATACCCGAACTGTCGCATCACCCTCTCAGGACGATAACGCTCGACGATCCAGAATTAAATCAACGGCACACTGAGTAGTGCCGTAGTTCTTTCTTCCTGACAAATGGGCGGTAGCCTATCGCGGTATGGTTCGTAAGGTGTCCAAGAGATATCACTTGGAGGGATGATGTCTAACATGTCGCGGTTCGCCCACACATGAGTAGTCGACGGATCCTCTTTAACTCTTGCATCTCTCCAGAGCATGCCAACCGTATCATTGTAATCCGGATCGTCGTAGATATTCAATCTTGCCGGGTTCAATGAAACTCTCAGTCTTCCGGTCGCAAAATGTTGCCAAGCCCATAATTGTAATAATAAGATGCAACCTCCCATATTTTCCGATCGGGACCTGTACTTTTGCACAACTCTCTGTACAGGTATGCAAGTACCCCACTCCCAAATGCCCACTCATGCAAATTATTCATTTCTTCTAAAAGTACCAGGGGCATGAGCGAATAATAGTTCCCATTCGGATCCGTAAATAAAATGTCGGAAAAAAATCCGATCATGTAAGCTCTACAATATTGCTCGACTCGTAATATGGGGGCATCACACTCCAAATCGGCAAAATTCTCCATGAACCATTTTTTTTTACGAACACGTTGCTTTTCTTATTTCCTGATCCTCTGAACATCTCTTGGGGGGTGTTTTTCCGAGTAGTTCCCCGGCTTTATTTGCCCAATTAATACCGCTGTTCTTCACACAAAGCGGCTTGCCATCCACCCGCAACCCCAACAAGCATGAAACATCCTCTAACGTTATGGTCATTTCTCCGTGCGGCATGTGGAACGTATGTGTCTCTTTTCTCCACCGTTCCTGCAGAGCGGTTATCAGTATGCCATCGATTGGTATATAACCGATTCTCTGCGTTTGTAACAAACACGCACTCGCAAAATATGGCTCGAACTGAACATTCCATGGCACCTGCGGAAACGAAACGTATAAGTACATTATTTTTACATAATTAAATAAATAGATATATAGAAATAATTTTATATACAATACATTAATATGATGCTGCCTGTATCGGAAACCCTCTTTCGCTTTAGCCTTGGTGTTGTCCGGTTGGCTGAAACATACGGTTCTGTGATCATCCTGGAATTCGTTCAGCGGACGATATACCGGACCTTCTGGCTCAACTATAGGAGCCTTCCCCCGATCCGCACGACTAGATCCGCCCCCACTAGATCCGCCCCTAGATGACATCCCTATATAAATTTTATTTTTTAAATATAAATAATAATTAAACAATTACTATAAATAAATTACTTCAATCTTTTTTTAATATAAACAAATTACTTCACTCTTTTTTTTAATAGGAATAATAGTATATAGTCAAAAATAAAAACCTAACAAATCACTATAAATAAATATATTACTAAACAAATATATATTATATTTTTTTCTTAAAATAACTACATATTGAAAATTAATTATTAAATATTTTCATACCGAATAAAATTGATAAAAATATCCCTATATAAATAATAACTAAACAATATATTTTTACATAACTAAATAAACATACTATTTAACACAAAAATAAACATATTCCCCTAGATGACATCCCTATATAAATTTTATTTTTTAAATATAAATAATAATTAAACAATTACTATAAATAAATTACTTCAATCTTTTTTTAATATAAACAAATTACTTCACTCTTTTTTTTAATAGGAATATTAGTATATAGTCAAAAATAAAAACCTAACAAATCACTATAAATAAATATATTACTAAACAAATATATATTATATTTTTTTTCTTAAAATAACTACATATTGAAAATTAATTATTAAATATTTTCATGCCGAATAAAATTGATAAAAATATCCCTATATAAATAATAACTAAACAATATATTTTTACATAACTAAATAAACATACTATTTAACACAAAAATAAACAAATTGCTTCATTCTATTTTTGGGTCAATACAAAAAATTGTATATATTAAAAAAAACCATACACAATTACTATAAATAAATATATTACTAAATAAATTTATATTATATTTTTCTTTAAAATACCTAAGTAATAAAATATAATTACAAATTTTTTTCATACCGAATAAATTTGACGAAAAATTTACTCATTCTCCTTCTTCTTCTTCTACTTCTTCTTCTCCTTCTTCTTCTTCTCCTTCTCCTTCTTCTTCTTCTTCTTCTTGTTCTTATTTTTCTCTAAAGAAATCAACAAAAATTCAAACAAATTTCAATACTATCAACCTATTTAAACCAATTTCAAACTAATCTCACTAAATCCATACCTATTTCGCACTAATTTCACTCAATCAAAACTTATTTCAATTCAACCAAATCAACAAAAATAACTAATAAAAACTCAAAATCAAACAAAATAACTTACATATTTCTTCTTCTTTCTAACTTCTCCTTCTCTTCCTTTAATTTCTCCCCTCTTTCTCCTTTAATTTCCTCTCAAATCGCATGAAATTTCGCCCCCAAATTTTTCTCTTTTTTTTTCGAACGGACGGGTAGGGTTAATGAGGGTCGGACGGGTTTAAATTGGGGTTTAAAAAAACGCAGTGGGTAGTTCCGCCAGAGGGTCTGGCGGAACTAGCTAGAAAATAACTAGTTCCGCCAGAGGGTCTGGCGGAACTAGACCATTTTTTTGGACTTTTTGGGTCAGATTGTAAGTTGGGAAAGTGGTCTAGTTCCGCCAGACCCACTGGCGGAACTAGCTATTTCTAGCTAGTTCCGCCAGACTCACTGGCGGAACTAGCTAGAAAATAGCTAGTTCCGCCAGAGGGTCTGGCGGAACTAGACCATTTTTTTGGACTTTTTGGGTTAGATTGTAAGTTGGGAAAATGGTCTAGTTCCGCCAGACCCACTGGCGGAACTAGCTATTTCTAGCTAGTTCCGCCAGAGGGTCTGGCGGAACCTATATTTTCGTTATTTTTGGGCCAATTTCACCGTCTAAATTGGGCCGAAAATAAATTTTACCTAAGGCTATTTAAGGGTGCCAAATGGCCGAGATTAGCAAAAAAAAAAAAATCCCTAGTTCCGCCAGACCCTCTGGCGGAACTACTTCAGTTCAGCCAGAAGGTCTGGCGGAAGTGCTACCTACCCAAATATTTTGAAAATCATGCTATCTGATTAATTATTCTTCAAAATAGTGTTACTATTCAAAAAAATTCACATAAGTTTACAAAACTTTTAACAACCGTAGGGATATGAACAGGCCCAAACAAATTTAAACCCACTGCCAAAACATATACAGTAGCGAAATGTTGAGAGTGGGATTTGAACCCACGCCCTTTCGGACCAGAACCTTAATCTGGCGCCTTAGACCAACTCGGCCATCCCAACATTCAATAATCTTAATTCAAATATACTTACTGATAATCATACGTTAACCAACTTGACTTTTGATTGAGTAATTTCACTTTCTTTGAATGAATAATTTCAAACTAAGAAACCTTGAGTAAAGAGATTGAAACTTGAGTTGAATGCTTTGGTGCAAAACATGGTGTGTCTGTCTGTTCGTCTGAGTCTGACGAGATTCCCTCAACGCATTAAATTCAACCTTGTGATGCCATTCCTCCCTCCACTAATTCACCCCTTCACTTTGTCTCTCTTGTTTACTCGCCATTTTCATCTCCATTAATGCGCTTTCAATGCTTGCTGCCCTCTCATTGGCTCACTCCACCACCTTCATATTATTATTTTTACCTTTTTTATAACTCAATTCTAAGCTAATATTGCGCATAAAATAATTACAGATCATCTGACAATGTTGATTATACGCAAAAAAACATAACATTATGGACTATGTATATTATACTAAATAATAACAATAAAAGAGATTAAAATTGTGGAGGGGGACCGTCACCTTGTGTAAAAATCCTTTTTTCCATTAATGCAGCAGCCTGTCTTTCACGTTTGGTAGCCGAGCTACTTAAATGCCACCCCAACCACACACTCCACACTCTAAAAGCATAAGACCGCCTCTTCATTTCTCCATCTCTTTCTCTTGTTCTTCTTCTTCATGCCATTAATCTACTACTTTGTTCTCATCAATGGAGAGGCTAGAATATAATTTTTAGTGATATGGTTACTATGATATTGGTTTGGCTCACTCAGGAGTATAGGCTTGCATGCATGGCTTAGTTTTCCTGATTGAGCCGCGCCAATATCTTAGTACTATCTCATGCATGCTATGTATTTACGATATGCTCGCTTGAAATAGATATTATGTGCCATTTGTTAGTAAGATTTTGGAATTTTTTGGGATTTGAAGTTTATAATCTGTGATTCTGCACGTACATAGATCTGTTCTTATCTTGTATAGTCGATATATTATATTTATCATGGTTTTATTTTTGAATGGTTAACCTAAAGGTGATCTTTTTATTCTCTTCATTCTTCCATAGTCTATGTGAAATTAGATTGATTTGAACTCGCTTTCTTTTTCTTTTTGCACAGGGTTATTACCTCTTCAATCATATTGACCGAAGAAAACTGGATATATATCTTGAAGAGAATGCTATAGCGAGCAAATATTTTGATGTGAAGCAACAAAAATGCTTTTATTTATTTAAAAAAAATAAAAAGATATGATCATGTTGCAGATATAGGAATATATGCATATATGATATGAAAAGATGCTAATATAATGCACGCTCAAATTATTCAAATAAAAAAAGAAAAGTTAGAATATGTTTGCTCATAGAAAAGATATTAATATGCCTTGATACTTGATAGGCGCATGCAATTTATTGATACAAATAATTGTTATTATAAGTACTTCATACAAATTACAAGAATCAGTTGTAAGTATATAAGCGGTCAAAGAAAAAGTGAAAAAATAGAAGTGCATAATTACTAGAAAGACAATGTGCAGAAAATTATGTCTCAAAAATATTGTACTAATGGACTTGTTATTTGTTAATTATTTCAAGTGATACTTATACAAATTACGAGAATCATTCTATAGGTGTTAATAAACTTTAAATATAAACAAATGCAAACAATTCTCCAAAAGATGTGCAAAAAAAAAAATTTAAAAATTATATAATATAAGTTCACTTGTAAAGTACTACAAATAACAAATCTGACAAATATATCCAATATAATGCTGGAAACTGATAAACTCAAGCTGATTAATAATTTTATTAGCAGTAATAATTCAAGATTTTTTTTTGCTTAAGTTGTCCTTGGGCTTTTCCATTAAAATTAAAACCATGATAATAAGGAGATACGATCAAAATTAACAAAAACAGTAATAATTCAAGACAATTTATATATGAGAACAGTAATAATTCAAAAGACATACAAAAGCACGTAAACTTGAGGCTTTTTTGGAGAGGGAATGTCAAAGACAGTTGTTGGAAAGGAGTAATTTCACATTAATGGCGGCACAGGTAAAATTCTCAACGGCAGTGAATATTGTCATCAAGAGCATTAATATGGAAGATGCTTCTGTTTTCAAGTTTTGGTTCCTCTCAAGTCTCGTGGAACATGAGAGAGGTTTGAGGGAAGGACAAAAAAATGACGAAAAAGCATAGTATATTTATTTTTAAAGGAAAAATGATATGATTCATCAGCCTTTTGCCATCTAATATTATCATTCTTTTGAGTCATTTACTCCTATTGGAAAATAAAATAAAAAATTACATAGATTGGAATCGTAGGATCAGTAAAATATAACAAAATAAGAGAAAAGTTATCTTATTTGTAAGTTTCATCATCAAATGATAGTTGCATATGTAATTTAACAATTTGTTCCATAAAATTACGATTAAGCTCTTCGCAATTTATTAGAGAAAGAGAAAAGAAAAAATTAACTAGCACTTTGTAATTTAGACATGAAATGATTAAAATAACTTAAAAGAAGCCAAAAGAACTTAATACGACAGTCAAACTCGTGCTTCTTCATTTGCCTTTGTTGATTGAAAATTGCAGAAGACACGAGCAGTCTTTTTTGTATAGCTCCATTCTCTCAAGCTTGCATTCAAAATAAGATATGAATACTCTTTTTTTCCACAAGACTGAATCAGTAACCATTCATGGCAGCATTTCATTTATTTTTTTTTTCTTTCCTCTTTGTTTAAGTGCAGTGACAGAACTTGATCCGAAATCATGAGGGGCCAAGAAAATTTTCATACCTTCTAATAATATTAAAAAAAAATTGGTAAGGCCAATACAGATTTTATTATCCTGTGATAATATAATATACTAAAATTCTATAAATCTATAATAAATTTGAAAAATCTTTGGGAGAGGCATGGCCTCTCCCGATCTCTATTAAATTCCGTCATTGTTTAAGTGTTGTGCTATATCCATCCTAAGAAGTATTGTTATGAAAATACTCGAGAAACATCTAGAAGCAAAGTAACAACAAGATTTTCAATGACAAGTTAGTGCAGCACAAAAAAACTGCATAATTATGTTACTATGTAATCAAGACAACAATATGTGGTGGAAGGTAGCCTAATCTTAAGAGCATGTTCACCACATTGAGTAGTAATAGAGAAGCCTTTAAAAATAGCTCTTTTCTTCTATCTCTATTCGACCTGCAATTTGTAACATTTGTAACAAACCCCTTTCTTTTTTAATCTAGTTTAATCAAGTATCAGTAGACAGTCTCCTGCTTGAGATCCGAAAAAAAAAACACTCGAGGAATATTGGAGGGACAAATGCAGTAGTAGAGTTTAAAAAATGGTTTGGAAAATCATAATACAAATATAATTTAGATCCTAGATTGATAATAATAAAAAAATCTTATTTTGCTTAGAATTGAAATCAAAAGCTATATGAATTATACAATATATTTTGAAGACCTTTTAGTTATACAAAATATTAGACATTTCTTTATATGCATAACACATATAAAGTTTAGGGGTTCTAGTTTATTCACTTGTTAGCCGTTAACCTCATTGTAAATAGATTAACCACCTCATATAAATATTTTTCCAAGATTTTGTGAACATTACATTTTACAGTTAAATATGCTCATAGTGTTTTATATTATATAATATTATATTACACAATGGGTAGCGATAAAAATATTACTTGTTACAAAAAAAATCTATCTAAAATGACATTTGTACCCCTATTAAATACACACATGTATTCTGAAAAGTAGAATCCAAGCTGCCTCCAAATCCATTAATATAATTTTGTATTTAATTTTCATCGGTGAGCAATAATTGACATTTCCTTTTAGCGCTATTAAATAATCCGTGAGCGTTATTTCACGGAAAAATGGATCTTAATCATGTTTTTACAAAAGCGTCTAACTCAAGTCGCATTTTAATCAAGCTTTCTAAAATAATAAAATAAGATTAATAATATTTCTTAATTAAAAAAATAAGCAAATAACATTATTTAAAACACAAATGTCATAAGTCGTACCGTCAACTACATGACTAAATAACTTGACAATTAGAAAAACATAATATAAAACTCACTACTGTTATATAAAAAAATAAAATCGGGATAGTAGTAACTAAATCAATGAAAGTGAAAATATCATTAGCAACATGAGTGGTTGGAATTGTAGATTATATATTCATCTCTTTGTTAATCTGGCTCATACTGCTAGCTTATAAACTTGCTTGGACTCAGATATATTAGATAATATTCTTTTCAAGAGGAGGAAAAAGAATTCAAGATTTATTTAAGAAATTCAATTGACAAAAAAAAAAAGATGAAGAGAGGACAAACAAGAACTCTTTTTTTTTTTGAATGTTGAGGAAAAATAATTCAAACTGGTGTAATTTACTAACGGTTAGTATAACTAAAATTTCTTTCCAATTGTGTTGTGAGATGATACAAAGCTTTCTAATTTATTATAATATTTTGAGATTCTTTCCATAATATATGTACCTATTTAACAGGGGTAAAAAAAATCATATTAGATTGATTTTTTCTATAACAAATAATAATTTTTTCTACCGATATCACTACTCTTATATGATAGTATATCATTTATATATTTGTCATATTGGATAGATCTCAAGTGTTCTTGTGGGAATGGAGAGGACTAGAGCACTGTTTATTCGACAGACAAAGATTCCCTTATTCACTGCTCTATCTCCATTGCCGAGAAAATGATGCTTACATTTATTGCTGTCATACCTCCATATTCATTTACTCCCTTCGCCTCTTTGCCTTCATTTCAGTTTTCACTACACAGTAACCAATTTGATTTATTTTCTTTTTCTTTCTTTGTTTTAAGACTTCTGCGCTGCCTAGAGGCTTTCTCTGACATGGTACATTCATACATGTTTTTTTTGTCATTTAAATTTTATGTACATTCATTAATAAAAAAATCAGTTGGAAAATAGTATAGAACAGTTTTCTAGATTCCATTCACTATGAAATGATACTCTAATGTAAATGAGGCTAAAATGTTGATTAAGTATTGAACTCATCATACATAGTAATTTTTTTTCTTTTTTTCTTTCTTTTAGCGATAGGTGCGTGCGAGCATTCTTTAATATGCTATCATTTTCTAAGATTTTTTTTCCTAGTGTATTTTGATATCCAGTTTTGTTGTGTATAATTATTTCTTCGAAATTTTCAAGTAAAAGACATTAATATTATGATAATGCTACATTTAAAATATTATTGAAATAATCATCATAAAAAACAATATTTTTTAAATAATATAAAATAACAAATAATTATAAATAAATAAAAAACCATATTTTTTCTGTATTTGAGTCTCAACAGCATATTATTCTACTTATGTTTAAATAGTTTATACCTTATTTATATTCCAAGAAATTTAAATATGCATATTGCATAGAGGTGGCAAATGGGTAGGTCGGGTCGGGTCGGGTCATTCGGGTTTCGGGTCGTTCGGGTCTCGGGTCATTCGGGTCTCGGGTCGTTCGGGTTCCGGGTATTTCGGGTCTCGGGTCGTTCGGGTTCGGGTTGGGTCGGGTTTCGGGTCGTTGACTTGTCAACATTTTCGGCTCGGGTCGGGTTTGGGTTCGGGTGGGTCGGGTCGGATTTTCGGGTCAGGTTAAATTTTGACAACTCTGGTTACTATGTTTAACTTGTGATGAAAAATCTTGAATTAAATAAATATCTATATATTTTCAATTTAGCGCAAGTAAAAAGAGGCGATGAGCTCAAAAGTCTTAAATAGAATTTTATGTCTTAGAAATCAATATAACTAATATATTATTTTAGAAAAAGATATTATAAAGTAATATATAATACTAGCATAATAGTGAAATCAACATGTATATGATCATTCATTCATTACATGCAAGTTCATGTCATTCAGGTCATTCGGGTTTCGGATCATTCGGGTTTCGGGTCGTTCGGATCTCAAGTCGTTCGAGTCTCGGGTCATTCTGGTCTCGGGTATTTCGGATCTCAGGTCGTTTGGGTTCGGGTCGGGTCGGGTTTCGGGTTGTTGACTTGTCAATATTTTCGGATCGCGTCGAGTTTGGGTTCGGATGGGTTGGGTCGGATTTTCGGGTCGGGTTAGATTTTGCCACCTCTAATATTGCATGATATTCAATATGGTAATGTGCAACATATCTATCGTATTTCGTTGTAATATTTTACTAATGTGTTAATGTTATATTTTTGTCAATCAAAGATTTTGAAGTGTTGTAATTTTATTTTTTATTTGGCCAATTTTCCCAGCCTATTGTAATTTGTGACTTCTGTTGATTTAATTAAACTGTAGGCACCCAGGTACAAACTTTTATTTCTCAGAAAAAAAAATAAAGATTTTGAAGAAATTCACGATAATACAACAAAAGTAAATTTTTTTGACACTAGTTAAATGTAGCTACTATAACTAGCATATAAATCACATCTACATATAAGAAAATTATGTATAAATAAAATATCAATTGAAGCATATAATATATCAACTAAATGATACTTCACTTTCTATAAAAAAAAAATTACTCCTAATCTCATCCTTATTCAAGTCATCTCGACAATCGCAACTCGTCTCTCATCCCAAAACGACTCAAAATGTACCACGAAAAGCATAATCGCCGCAAATATGTTGTCCCAAAGCAAATATATACCTATCAAAAGAACAAAACCTATTAAAATCACAACACACTTAATCCATGACCATTCTTGCTCAATTGTCGGCTTAAAACTAAGTAAATCCAACTCCGATTGCAGGGAATCAATGACGGGCGTGAAATTCGGGCTGGTGACGATATCCGAAATCGGCACCAAATCCGATACCAAACACAAACTTTCCTCTATTGTCAGTACCAAACCCGGTACATCTTGTTGTGTGTTTATGTAACAACACATCAAAAAGAAGAAACAAAAGAACATAAACTGAACTCTACGAGGCACCATGATGGTAGTGTTTGTAGGTTCTACGGTAATGGGAATAGGATGCGGCACAGTAGTTGTAAGTTTGTAAATTTGTTGTTTTAATTCACAACATAATAAAATATTTTTTAGTCCTCTAAGTAATTTCACAATTGTATATGTGAAAATGAGTATAGAGTATCGATCTACAAGGAGCTAAGGCTTTAAATGATTAATTTTTTAATCTCACTTTTCATTTAGTGTTGTAGTTTAAGAAGTTGTTGTTGATGTTTTAATAAGAAAAGATTCAAGAGAAAATAAAAGAAATAAAGTTTTGTTTTTAAAAGTTCAAAAAAAAGAAAGTAGGAAAATAATGACCATTCGTGTAACATGTGAATCATTAATCACAATAAGTAGCAATTTATTAATAAGATTTAAAAAGCAAGGCTTGATTAGATTCTTTCCAAAAAATAATCAACAAATAAAGTGATATTAGATCCACTCAAAAACTTCTATTTTCAAGTTTTACATAACATTCATTTAAAACCTTATTCGACCAAACAAGAAACTCTTCTAAGTCCATAATGATCAAACAATTTTTTATAACACAAACACATATATTTTAAAAATCAAGTCGTCCTTCCAAATAACTTAACTCAAATCTCATGAAAAAAAGTGTCAAAAATTAATATTTTTATTTCACTTAAAGATTTCATCAACAAATGTCACACAAAAAGTCTTTCCCTACTAAGAAACTACTCACAACCCATATTTACAAACAAATGAAATATTTTATTCATCCAACAAAAATAGAAAAATAAAAGAAAAATCAAACCCTAAGTGAGGATCAGTCGTGAGCCTTTCCTTTCTTGATTTAATCTCCTCTTAAACACCTGCTCCTTCTAGATCAAGCTTGTCTCCTTACAAATTTCTATCTCTCTTTTTACTCTCTAAAATTAGGGTTTGAGCTTGGATTTTAATGGTGGAAAAAAAACAAAGAAGAAGAAGAATGGTGAAAATGAAGGTGTAATAATGAATGGATGTGGATGTAAGAATGAATATTTTTGAGAGAAAAAGGGTGGTTATTTTATAAAGAGATTTGAACTAGAAAAGATTTAGAATTAGAGTTGTAGGACTAAAAATTTAGCTTGATCCGGTTTGGCTTTAGGTAGTAATTTGGGAGATATTTAGCACTCTTTTTTCCTTCTTTTCTATTCAAAATCTGCTTGGATGCAATTTTCTAGGTGCAATTATCAATTCCCCTTAAACTCATCCAAATTCAACGGCTTAGACACGTGGCACACCTGGATTGGTCGAGGAAAACAACTGACTTACCACGTGTCAACTTAGGAGTGGCCAGATTTAATTCTCGTACTGATTATTCCCTGATTCAGCCGAAAACGTGTGGGTTTATCTCTCCATTCCCCTTCGATGGATGCTCCATTACTTGCTTATTCCCTTGTTAATTCAGAAATGGAGGTGTCCAGTTTGTAAATAATTGGAGGGTAAATGGAATGACTTCTGAATAACGCGTTTTCTAAGAAGGACGAGCCACGTGTCGAACGTTGATTGGATGTACGAAATCGTCGTACTGAGCTTTGTCAGTCGCGTCAGAAGATGCGTCGCTTCCTTCTCCATTTCATTTAACTGGATGGTCCAGTTAACGCCCAAGCATGCTTTACAGACGAAACAGGGATGATCAGTCCACCTGGAACCGGAGGCGACATTCCTTGCATAAAGAGAAACACGTTTCTCTGAGTGCAGCTGCGCCACGCGTCACACAAAGATTCGCCTATTTTTTCGTAAGTTGTACTGAAATGAGAATGAGAGAGAAACTGGGTTTTGCTACGTGGAGGGTTTTTATTGGTCCGTTTGAATCAAAAGAAAACAAGAATTATGTTCCCGTGTACACGTGTGTGCTGTGAGTGGAGGAAGGAAAAATGATATATCCATGTGTCAACCATGTATTGGAGCAGAGGGAAACCTGGTACTCATTTGGGGAAATTAAGGAAGCAGGGTGGGACACGTGGCATCTCTGGGTTGATGGATAAAGGAGTTGACCTGGTCGAAAGTTGACTTTGACCAGGTTTGACCATATTTTCTTTTGCGATTTCTAAGAGTTCTATAAGGTCTTTTTTCACGAGGTTTGTACCGTTGGATTCATCTCGTCGAGCTCTTCGATTTGGTAGCTAGTTTAACCCCTTTTGGGATAGTTGACTTTTGGTCAACTAGGCGACTCTGGGTTTGACTTTTCGTCTTTTTGTGGATTTTGTAGGTTTTTACTTGGATGGTTGGTAGGTAAGAGTTGTAAGAGAATTGGAGAGGCGTGTATAGGGTTTTTTCGAAGATTTGTTGAGAATTCGGCCATCTTTGGACCAGGATTTGCAGATTGGCCCTTCAGTTGACTTTTTGTCAATTCCTCCAAATATCATTTTCTTGGTCTTTTTACCTGAAAAATCACACAAAAGTGTATTAAGAGTTTCCAAAATAATTTTTATTAATTTTAAACACTTTTCTAATATTATATGTGATTTAAGGGTGAAATTTATATGATAAAACTTCTAAAAATGTATATAAAAATACACATTACAATAACACCATCAAAATTTTCAAATTCTTAATCCACATTTCCCTCTGGTAACTCAGGCGAGTGGTACCAGAGACTATTATGCTTGGTCGGATTTCTCGGCGGATAATTGGGGGCAGGCGGCTATTGCATGCATTATTAAAGATATATTTGGGAATTACATCGCTGTTAAATCGTGTCTTATTAACCAAATTACAGATACCTTGCGGGGCAAATTGGAAGCGTTGACAATGGCGATGGAGCTGATAATATTGAATTTCTCAGCGAAGTTGTGTGTTTTCCTAACGGGCAACGCCGAGGTGGTGACGCTTCTGCAGAACAATCAATCTCCAAACTCAATTTCGCCCTCAAGTTACTTGGCGATTCAACGGGCTCAGGACTGCATCCTGTACAAACGAAGGCTTAAAGATCCTACTGTCACGTGTACTCCGAGAGAGCTCAATGTAGAAGCAGACCAATTGGCAAATCTAGCGAGAACTGCTCAAATTGAATACGAATGTACACTACCTCCTCCGGCAATGAGGCTGTAATCAGGCAAGAGGAAGAGGAATGGACTCGGGTAGAAACCCCAGAGTTGGAAGGCTACGAAGTTCTTTCTGTTGGTCTTGTGTGTTTTTTCTTTGTTTTGCTTTTTTCTTTAGTTTCCTGTTTTTACTTTTTTTTTTTTCGGATATGTGTGGAGAGGGAGAAGGTAAAGATGTCCTTAGATATGGCCCGAAGGTTATGTTTCTTTTTAGATGGGCCTGGATTTGTTAGGGTTATTTGGGCTTTTAAAGCTCCTTTTTTTTTGTTTTTCTTGGTGTTGATTTAGGGTGTGTAAAAATTGGTTTCCCTTGTTTAGTAATGCCTACGGGCTTTTGCACAAAATAAAAAAAAAATCAATCTAACACCTAACTATTACTGTATTTTGCGATAGAATTAGAATTTATATGTATATCGTCCCCCAAAATTTTTAGTGTAATTTCTACTACAGCCCCTCAAAGATTTCGGTCTTATTCATTTTCTATGGCCACTAATCCGATGCCCGGTGGTCCCGCTGTCTGGCATCGAGATTTGGAGGGATCATGAGAGCTTGATTTACTAGAACAAGCCTTTCATTCCATTTTTTATTCTTTTCAAATTTATTAAATAATTCATTTCATTATATTATGGAACCAATTGAACAATCGAATTATATCAATTGTTTCATTAATCCTTTTGCATTAATGATTTTGCGAAACTTTATTATCCAATCAAATCGAGTAAGAATATCACGATCTGACAAATCCCCCTTAACTTGAGAGCGGATTCTTTTTTTCCTTTTAGTATCTTTTTTTTTACTAAATTTGATTAAAATCTTTTTTTAATCAAATCGAAAATCGGCAATTCAAAAAGTTTGAGAATAAGCATTTAAAAATCTCCAAATTTTTTTTTATTATTATAAAATAAAGAGAATCAATTACCTCTCGTTTTACCAAAGATCCGCCGCTTTCTAACCCGTTCCTACAAAATGCAGCCTTGTGTTGTGTTGTGTTAACTTACCATTCCATTCCAACCGTCTAAGCGGGTTCCCGCCAACACACACACACAGAGGGTTCAAGTTCAAGAGAGATGTTCACACGCCGCCGTCTCGCTCAGCTCATCCTACGCCGCCACATGTCCTCGCCGGCCGGCGGCGACCAGGTTATCCGAGTGACCAACAACGTGGCCTCTCTCGGCCCGCCCAAGCGAGGCCCGAAGCCACGCCAGCTGATGTCCCTCCCGCCCTTCCTTTCCTCCTCCGACCCGCTCCCCGGCCGGAAGCGCCGGCGAGACTCCGGCACCGCCGGAGGGCAGAGAGGCGTGACGGCGGTAAGCTGGGTCAAGCATTACTTTGATGATGTGCCGCCGGATGTCGTGCAGACCCATTTCAGGAATGGACTGGTACTGTAATGAACTGAACATCATTTATTTTGTTGGGTTTTTTTGTTGATTTTGAAATGAACAGAACATCATTCATTTTGATTAATTCTTTTTTTGTATGAATTTTTCAGGTTTTCTTAGAATGCCCAAATGAAGATGGCTCAACCAATCAAATCCCTAATTTGAGAAAAGTAGGAGCCTCATTTTTCATTTAATTTCATTTCAAATGTATTAACTCTAATAATTGGCAGTTGAATTGAATTACAGGTCAATCACAATGAAATAATGGATCCGGGTTCGAAGATCCATTTACCCGTTTCAGTCGCAGAGTCTAAAATAAACAAACGGTACGACACAATTCCAACCGCGAGTCTGAATCCAAATGCCGATGAAATTGATTATTTCAGAAGGCTTGTAATCTACAAGGCATATTTTCTTTTTGGCCCCCTTTAAATATGAAATTCTCAATTTGGTCCCTGAGTTTTGTAGAATTGTGTTTTTAATGTGATTTAATTTCAGGACTCTGCGATAATTGTGCTGAATAAGCCTCCTAAAGTCCCAGTGCAGGTTCTGTCTTTATCAATATTTTTTTAGAAAAATGTGCATTTTATTTATATTAAGTTTATTTTTTAATACAAATGTTAATTTAAAATTTTTTTATTTAATATTTTTTTAGGGAAATTTGCCGGTTCATAATGCAATGGATGTGCTAGCTGCTGCTGCATTATCATATGGAAATGAATATGGACCCAAGCTGGCAAATCTTTTATAAATTTACCTAATTTTCTAATTAATTAATTAATTAATTAAACCCTATAATTATTAATATTATTTTCTTTTTGTAGGTGCATAGATTAGACAAAGAGAGTAGTGGAATAATTTTATTTGGAAGAACAGAAGAAAGTTTTTCTGAGCTTCAATTGCTCTTTTCTAGCAAAACTGATTTCTCAAAATCCTCTAAGGTTAGTTTATTTTAACACAATTTGATTTTTTGGTTTAATTAATTTAGTTTTCTTTTATTTATTTTATTTAATTACGTAATGTTTTAATTATAGGATTGGAATAATGCATGTGAATCAACAATGCAGAGATATTGGGCGCTTGTAATTGGAAGGCCTAAAGAAAAGCATGGTTTTATTTATGCTCCTCTTTCTAAAGTACGTAATGTAATATACATATTTCATTTATTTTATTCTATTTTATTTTTATTTTTCTTTGGGAGTCAAAAATATCAAGTTTATTTTTGAGAGCTCTATAAGATTTTCCACTCACAACTCTAAATATACCAGAACTATTCTTTTAAACATAAGATTTAGAATTCTGAAAAAATTTGATATATTTAAATTTTAGATGAGTAAATGTAAATTTGTTTTTTTTTTCTTTTTGAGTTTTCGAATCACAAATTTTACATGTTTGTAGTTTTATAAGCATAAATTTATTATTTTAGAAGGACAAAATCTAACTCTCTACAGTTCTGGAATGGTAATTTTGGTATTTTGATTTTCTATAAGGAGTACACATACGAAATTCTCCTTTCCCTTTCATTTTCTTCTCTTCTAAACTAATTCATAATACTCGATTTACCTTATAACATAACATACACAAATAGTTTATGTAAACACGCTACAATTACCATATAACATAATAACACATATACATTCCCCATAAATATTTCACACGTATCCTAAATCTAACATACATAAACACGTACCTTATAATATAATATTTTCAACAGGTGTTGATAGACGAAGGAAGAGGAGAGAGAGTGCGGCTGGCGCACGCGTCGGGCGTGGACGGGTCGGAACAAGCCGTCACGGAATACCGGGTCTTGGGTCCAACAATTAACGGGTGCTCCTGGGTCGAGTTACGCCCGCTAACCCGCCTCAAACATCAGGTAACTATTAATGTTTAATAGTACTACTTGTAATGTAAGGAAACAAAGAATGGGCACTATAAAACATCGAAAATATCATTAGAGTAATATGTGTTTGTTTATGGAATACCGGGCTTTGGGTCCCACCATTAATCTCCTGGGTCGAGTTACGCTCGCTAACCCGCCTCAAACATCAGGTAGTTGTTACTGTGTATTGTTGCAGTGTTTCTTATTATTGAATGGGGAATTAGAATTATTGTTACAGTGTTACTCCGTTGAACAACACTAAGAAAGAGAACAGAGAAAACTTCGGGATCGTTTTAGTTTTGCCTCGTAAATTAGTTTCGTCTCAAGAATGGCACTGTAAAACGTAGAAGATATCATTAAGATGATATATGTTTGTTTATGTATAACTATATTTTCATATTTTAATATTATATTGATATTTCTCTTGGGTCAAGTTAACGCCCGTTAACCCGCCTCAAGCATCAGGTACCTGCTAACTAGTATTTCCTATCCTCTCTAAGAAAATATGAAAAAATATGGAAAATGGATTAATAGTTCAGCTGGTGTCCCTTTAGATTGGAAAATATCGAGGGTATTCTTGCGAAATAGGAAGTTTCTGTTGTGCCTCTATGAATCTATTGAAAATGCGGTGAAACATATATGATTATTGTGTAAATACGGAGTGTTGATATTTTGATATATGTTTTTTAATACCGAGTTTTGGGTCCCACTATTAACGGGCGCTCTTGGGTCGAATTGCGCCCGTTAACACGCCTCAAACATCAGGTAGTTACTGTTAATATTTAATACTTGTAATTGTAATGTAAGGAAACGAACTAAAAAAGAAACGAAGGAAAATTGGAATAGTTTCGATTTTGCCCCTGTAAATTGTTGAAATGTTGTGGATAGTACTGTGAAATGTAGAAGTAGAAATGTTGTGAAAGTATTATGTATTTGTTTATGTATATAACAATAATTTTTGATGTTATAGTATTATGTTTGTAATATTGTTTTGAAGGGTTGTTCAGAAAATTGCTGTAAGAAAATGAATATTAACATTCGTGCTGTACTTTTTATTTTAAAATATAAATATTGATTCTACTAGTATTGTTATAGTGAATTTGTCCGTCTAGAAATTTAGCAAAGAAAACTTAGAATCGTATCAGCCTTTTGCCCTTATAAAACTATGTTTTTATATTAAATACATAAAATTATTATTTATTTATTTATTATTATTTTTTTACTTTTTGCTAGTTACGTGTGCATTGCGCGGAAGCACTAGGCACGCCAATCGTAGGAGATTACAAATACGGCTGGTTTACTCACCAAAAATGGAAAAACTATTCTCACACAGACTACAAGCCATTTTCAGGGGCCCCTTACAAATTACGCAGACCGGTAGGGTTAGATGTGCAAAAAGGCAGCGTGCTTTCCAAAGTGCCTTTGTTGCACCTCCATTGTAGAGAGATGATTATTCCTAATATTGCGAAATTTGAGGGGGGTGAGGGGAAAGATAAGAGTGATTTGTTGAGGTTTGTGGCGAGCATGCCAAATCATATGAAGATTAGTTGGAATTTGATGTCGTCTTATTTGGTTTGATGGGGTAAATTAGTGATTTGTTTGTTTATTATCATTGTAATTATTTTAATAGTCAAGTTGCTGTAATAAATTTGCTGAATATTCAAGGGTAAATTTCACCATAGGTCACTCAATTTTAAAAAATGACCTTTTAGGAAATGATCAAATAAGCCGCTCACATTTCAATTAATTGGATGGCCTATTTGTTTATTTTTGAAAGTTGATTGATCTTTATGAAAGTTGAATGACTTATTTGATAATTTTTAAAAGTTAAGTAATCTATACATGACAAATAAAAGTTGAGTGAGCTAGGATGAAATTTACCCAATATTCAATATTAAATAGTAAATAAGATTTTACAATAATAAAGTGATAATCTTTTATATATTTAAATGATGAAAAATAAATAAATGTACCAACCGGCCATGATAATAATACACGTCTTTTTTGCTACAACAAATAATACACGTCTTGAGATGACTTTTGGTATCTATTTTCTCGAAATTCATACATTCATCTTTTAAATCTCCAAAAACTAAGAATTTGAAAGTTCTACTATTATGAAACAGAAACGTGTTTGATGTGCTATTCACAATTAAGAAAGGTATATTGAATTTTCAGAAATGTATATTACTTACTACTGAAAAAATATATTGAAAAAAAGAAAGAATTGGACTGAAAAAGAAATAGATGAAAAAAAAAATAATAACTTGACCTCTGGGCGGTGCTTTAAGTGGCGGCCCGAACCATTTCTTTTTTCAAAATTAAACTTAACCTTTTATTTTTTTTTCAATGATTTTTGGGCATTCTCACTATATATAACACATCATTCCAATTGAATAGTCGTCAGATAATGAGGTATAAGCAAATCTTAACCATTAATTAATTGTTGATTCTTTATAGTTATTATTTATTTGTAATATTTTATCTGTCTTTTTTTTAAGCAAGAATTTTAATTCTTCATAGGTCACATTATAAAAATTATCAGAATAATAAAAGATTTGATTACACGAATCATGTTCGATCCGGCTTATAATATATGGATTTGCATCCTAATCCTAAACTTCTCGTAATTTATGTTATTGTATCCTAATTCTAAAGCTTCAGTTATTTAATAATATACTAAAACTAATGCAGAACTAATCCTAATAAGTCAATGATTACCTACCTGTAAATAATAATAATAATAATAATAATAATAATAATAATAATAATAACAACTTATCCACCACATGCCACCAAAACGGCTCGACACACCACCACATTATACCCACCAACACATCACATTCCAACTCCACAATCGAAATCACCACCGAAATTCATAAGATTTGAGAAGAGAGAGGGCGGAACCAAGGATAAAATGGAGGAATTGAGGGGTTCAGTTAAGTAAGGATGAGAATAATGGAGAAAGAAAGAGAAGACAAGATACCGTTATGGAAATAAAAAGCACCTATGTTGCACAAACACTTTAAAAATTCGGCCGTGTCCATATCGGATATCGACGCTTCTCGGACACTCCTCAGACACGTGTCCGACACAACACGTGATGTGTCAAATATTTTATTATTAAATATTGTTTGGACACTTCTTAGAATACTTCTCAGACACTCTTCTGAGTGCGCACGAATATGCATCACAAAAGATTCATACACGTGCAATGAGTTTGTTGACCCAATTATTACACCGATTCATTATCTCATTAATTTTAGAGACTACTTCATTTCACTTTTTTTAATTCCAGTGATTGTGGGACTAAACATTTAAAGCGGAATCTGATTATTTAATGTTAAGTTTGCATACACAAACATATAAAATATCAAATATCATACATGCACGTGTAGAAGTGCAACTTTAAATATCATATATATTGTATCCATATAACTTTCTAATTGTAATATGAAAATATTATGTATAATCCTTTAAGATGAAGTAAAATTGACATAAACAATATATAAAATAATTAAATTATATATTTTTATTCATAAAAATAATATAATAAAAAAATATATAAAACGTATCGTGTCATCTATTTTTTTTAGAATTGTCGTGTCGCGCTGTCCGTGTCATGTCAGACACGATATTCATGTCCGTGCCCGAATAATATATAAAAACACCCTTCTGTGATATCGGATTCGTACTAATATAATAAAAAAAATGCTGGAACTGATATCAGATTCACTGTTATATATTGTCTGCACAATATTGCCGCCATGAACTACGGATCAATTTACTTATGAGTACTTGAAATTTATTTTTTTGAGGGTGGGGTTTTTGTTGTTTGGTGTTTTGTGTGTGTGTGTTGGGGGTTTTTTTTGGGGGGGGGGGGGGGGGGGGGGGGGGGGGGGTGTTGTTGTCTTTCCTGGTCAAACCAGGTTTTAAGATTTAGGGCTGTAATATTTTAAGATTTCCCTTACTCCGAGCAATCGATCAATACAAGTATCTTAGTTTAACATGAGTGATCTTTAGAAATCTTAGTTAGCAGCAAATTATGGGGGAGAGATGATGGCTACTCCGATCTATTTTGAAGGGCCCATAAGAATACTTTCTTTTTGTTTGTTGTTAAAATATGGTATTTTTTTTTTATGTTCAATTCATTAGGTTGAGAAATTTTGCTAAATATATATTATATTGTGTTTATCGTGAATTGAACCCATGATCTCTTACTATACAGATAAATATTTTAACTAGCTAGTCTACGAGACATTTGCGTTAAAATATGATGTAGATCAGTAAGTTATGAATTGCTTACCTAATGCATCATATTTCAGTTACTGGTTAAATCATGTTTTACTTATTAATATATCATATTTCGCTTCAGAGATTTTGCTAGACATGTGCTATATTGTGTTTGTCAGGAATTGAACCCATGATATCTTGTTACACATATAAATATTTTAACCAACTAACCTACAAGCCATTTGCATTAAAATATGATATAAATCAATAAATTATGAATTGCTTACCTAATGCATCATATTTCAGTTACTGGTTAAAAATGTTTTGCTTATTAATATATCATTTTTGGCTTCCTACGTATTGAGGAGAAAAAAAAGTTTAAAAAAAGAAGCAAAAATGTTTTGAAATAAAATTTTACTATGCCTTTTTAAAAGGTTCTCATTTTGTCATTTGTGTCTATGACGACAAAATTTCTCATTTTAACATTCCATTTATTAAACAAGGCCTCATTAAACACGTATTATAGACTAAGAACAAAATGAGGGCTATTTTCGTGGAGGCATTTATCAAAATCCTATTTTAAATTAAACTAAACTAAACCATTGGTTCACAGAGCACATGTGAAGGGATAAACCAAATGCTGCCCGTAAAAGCTCTATAAAAGGACCAATAATCTCATCCTTCAAGCTAAACAAACTAGCTATAACTATTCTCGAAAATCATACATAAGCCAGGCTAAAATATTTTAGAAAAAAAAATAGGTGAGTTTAGTCTTTATTGAAAAAGTAAACATACTAGGATTCCATTATCATGGATGGCGCAGAATTCCATTACACACTTCACCCATCATCACTCGCTATGTCTCTGCTACAAAAATGATGAGGTCTCTTGAAAGTGTTTTTTCATTAATCGGACGATTAAGATGAATTTGAAAGGGCTATAGCCATTTAATGCTTACCATTAAAGATCTTACTATATAAATCAAAAGGGTAAAAAAGTAGTTTGTCACATGGTCATTCCTTTCTTTTGTAACAAACCTTTCTTATTATCTTCAATGTCAATAAATCATTTTTAGTACCAATACAATCATTTTTGTACAAATACAATTTTAGTAGCACATTTTGTAAATAACTTGCTCACTTATATTTAGTATTGTGTGATTATTAAATATATTTTTAGTGTTAATTTTTAGAATTTATGCCTCAATAGTATGTTTTAATGTTAAATGTAGACTCTTGGCTGAGAATAGATGTATTTTGAGTATTAATATGTTTTCAAGTTATAGTACTTTTTTAATCAAGTATATTGTTTTTATGATGACATAATATTTTGTTTTGTTATGAAATCTATTTTATTGCGCCATAATATGTTCAATTTTAATATACTCAATTTTGTGTTAATATGCTATTTTTGTTATGATGAGGAGAATAAATTAGATAGTGATAGCGAGATAGGAGAGGAGAGAAACGGATTGTGGAATAGATATATGCAATGGAGAGGTGACACTACAAATGCGGAAACAAGAAGATAAGAAAATGAATTAATATCTGATTAATTGTGTAGTTAATTAATAAGTACCATAAATAGCCCTTTCAATTTAAACGGTCTATATCTAATCTAAACAAAAGCTAAAAAAAGGTCAGGCAACATAGAAGAACTCATATTTGAATGTCGGAATTTAAATTTTATCAAAACTAAGGTATAACAAATTAATTCTCATGTTTTCATAATCAACGCAACATCCATCTGAAATATGTGCATCTACACTACAGTTCTACACGACTAAAGATTTAAATAAAATTGCGTACAAAGGAATTTGTCATGTAAAATCTTAATGTGATTCTTCATTTCTTGTATGCAGCTTCAATGGGAATGCCACCAGGCACCGCCTCTCTTATGATGTTTCTCTTAAAAGATTAAAAAGAGTGTTTCTTATGTTGATTTTGCTTTATATTATCTCCAACGCTCAATGTAATTCTTCATTCAAGAGTGTGGTATATATGTTTTTGATATTTAAGGTGTGCATGCTCTTTGTTTCTTCTTCGGACTGTCGTATCTGATATACGTGTGATAATTGATATATGTGTATTATATAGCAGTTGTTGTCTGTAAGATGATTACAGTTATATGTGTGATAAATTGCAGTTGGTGTAAGGTATGATTGTTGTAATATATAATTGTAAAAAATACCAGTAAATTCTATTTGCTTGAAGTTTTTTTCTTCGGGATATAATTCCTGTTCTTGGATATGATAACACCGGGCTGAATCAAGGCGTGTGGAAATTGATATCGGGTACTGATATATTATGTTTTCATGTGCCGAGTTGAAATTTGGGTAAATAATTTGTAGAGAACCCGACACTCCATTTCCAGAGTGTAAAAGTAAAGCCAGCAAAAGAAAAGAACTAATTTCAGAAAGAGTTATCAAATAATCTTATTAAACCAAATAAAAACTTGAATAACCTTATTTGGAAAAGCTGTATACTCAATTCGAAACCTTGAAAAAGTCTTGAATAATCTTGAGTACAGCTTTTTCAAGATTTAAACTCAATTTGAAGTTTCCTGAAAAGTTAAGTTTAAATTGATATTAACCGTAGAATCATTTTTCCTGTTTCGCTTGGATCTACTCGGCTTATCACTGTATAAGTTTGAATAATATATGTATTTATTAATGGATTGCAATGACTGAATATTTTCTTAACATTGACTCGGACTTCATTGGTGTTAACGGTAGAAAGTTAGAAACAGACTTTCACCAATAACCAGATAAAAGAGCAAGTAAGATAATCAAGCAAGACAAGAAACACACAATATTTACGTGGTTTGAGTTTAACTCTACATCCACGGGCTAAATTCTGGTATAATAAGTCCGTTATTTTAAAATCAAAAAATAAGTCCGTTATCACAATTCAAAATCAAATACAATGTAACAATTAACATACATAAACATTTACTTTATAATATAATACAATATAATGTAATATAATATAATATGATATTGTTTGTACATGTATTGATAGATGAAGAAGAGAAAGAGTTCGATTGTCCCGCGTGTCAGGCGTAGACGGGTCTAAAGAAGCCGTCACTCAATACCGGGTCTTGGGTTCAAGGTTCTGACAATCGGAATCGGAATCGGAGTCGGTCCCCTGAGATAGCTATTTAGAATCGGCTAAATCAAATCGGATGGAAAATCGGACCAATTAATATAAAAATAATAATTTTATGTAATCGTGAGAATCGGGTATTAATCGGATCAGAACTTATCAATTCCGACTCGAATCGGCTGAATTGGAATCGGCGATTCTCAGAACCATACTTGGGTCCCACCATTAACGGGTGCTCTTGGGTTGAGTTAAGTCCGTTAACCTGCCTCAAAAATCAGGTAACTACTACTTGTAAGGAAATGAAGAAATGTTTGATCAATTGTTTCAATTTTGCTCCTATAGAATGTTTCTTTTTTTTTGAGAAATAGATCCCAGGTCTTGCCTGAGGACCTTCAGTTAATTAAATATTATAGAGGAGGTTCATTACAATGGTAGCCAAGAGAATTGGCTATACAAGAATGGCCTTATCATTGGCATACTAAAAACAAAAGAAAATAAGTAACATTTAAATTAAAAATAGTTGCACATCCTTTGAATCCGCTTAAAGTCATAGGAGATTTTTCCATTGATGAAAATCTGCTGATATTAATTCTGCAATCATTGCTGGTGTATTTGAATCCTCCGTGAATGTTCTCGTACATCTTTCTTTCCATACATGGAAGCAAGTAGCCGCCATTTTAGGAATACGGGGACTGTCCATTATTTTGCAGTACGTGTAGTACTGAATCTCCATCCAAATCCATGTGGTTTAGGATTTGGTCAGTCCTATAGAATGTTGAATATTGTGGATATTACTGTGAAACGTAGACATTTGAAAATGTCGACAAAATAATATGTATTTGTGTATGTATGTATAACTATATTTTTCATATTATAGTATTACATTGATATTTATTGTTTTGCAAGGGGTTGTTCAGAAAATTGCTGCAAGAAAATAAATAAAATATTCATGCTGTACTTTTTATTTTAAAATACCTATCCCCCACCCCAGGATTTCAGATACGGAATATAAACATTAATTCTATTGTTATAGTGCCTTTTTCCAAGAAAATTAATATAAGTTCATACTTCGATATTTTTATTTTAAAACTATTATTTAATTATTAATTTTAATTTTCTGCCAGTTAAGTTGGTATTTCTTTTAAAAAATTAATATGATATGTAGTGATTTGTTTGTTGTAATTTTTGTAACTTTTGTTGTTAATTTATGAGAAGTTAATATGATAATATTTTTTATTATCATTACAATTAATGTAATTTTTGTTGTTAATATTATAAGTTAATATGATAGTATTTTTTTTAATATCATTATAATTTTTGCTGTTTCCTTCACCTTCATTTTATACATGCTAACGATTTGAATACTATGATTCATACACACCATTTCTAATAAGCAAGGAGGCAAATAACGTTTAGCGGTTTACAATGTTGAGATCATTTTTGTAGTGTATAGGGCTTAACGAACGCTACAACGTATGATATAGTGAATGTTATAGTATGTAGCGGATGATATTATTAAGTATTATTTAGAGGAAATACATTCTTTTATAAAAGAAGAGTGATAATTTGACTTATTTTTAATCAAAAAATTTAGGGTTTAGGATTTTTCTTCAATAAATAAATTTTAAATTCAAATATCTTATTTTTATAGTTCAAAAGATGATATTTAGAGTTAAAAAAATATAGCGTAAAAAAAATTCACAACGTGCAGCGTTTCGTGCTCGCTATAGCGTGCTATTTGTAACTATGCTAATAAGAAACCAAAAGAGAAAGAATTTTAAAAGAACAAAAAAGAAATATTTTCTTTGTTATGTTGCGTCAATATACAGGAAAGATTGGGAAAAAATGATTTCCTTTACACCGTGATAAATATGTACATCAAATTTTGAAGAAATGCATCAAATTCCTTGGTAGTTTTACCTCTGGTCTTTCTACCTTCGATTTTCCTATGAAATATGTTTTTTTCATGCTTGTAAGTACAATAAATCCTTCAAAGTTTTCCTTCGATCTTCCTTACAAAACCGACTTTTTCATGCTTGTGCCAACAAATGAGCATCATAACGCATTTTCTTAAAATATAAAGCTTTGCTTTCTTCTCCCTTATTATTGCAAAACATCCATTCTTTTCGGAATTTGAAATTGAGCCATCATCCCACCTATCGGAATTCCGGATCTTTCTTGAAGAGCATTGACCCATTTCAGGACAAAAAATGGAACTTCTTTTATTTGTTTTTAGATGACTCTTTTGGACTGAGAATTAAGTTTGTGATATGAAGGAAGAAATTTTTTATGATCACATTTATTCGAGGGGTAATGGATGGACGGGTCGAGTTCTATTAACGGAAAACTGTATATACAGCTATATTTTCTTTATTTTACTTGGAAAAAACAACTGTATTTTTACGCCTAAATTTGCATATTCATAACTTCCGTGTTGAATTGGTGTGGATTACATATAACATTTACACTGTAGGTGACTTGCTATTTCAATTGTTTTTGGAA
Source organism: Juncus effusus (assembly GCA_027726005.1). NCBI lineage: Eukaryota > Viridiplantae > Streptophyta > Magnoliopsida > Poales > Juncaceae > Juncus > Juncus effusus. The sequence continues at coordinate 9,035,137 of CM050897.1, forward strand.
GTCGATTTAAGTTAATAACCATACATATTATGTTAACATGAAATAATGTTTTTTATCAATAAAGCAAACTCTTTTTCTTTTTTTTTAATTCTGAGGAGGTAGTTCAATTAAACTTCTTTCTTTTTTCTCTTTTTATTTTTTATTTATGAGGAGGTAGTCAATTAAACTTCCTTCTTTAACAAACTTCTATCGTTGATATATTATGTTCCTCCCTGAAAATAAAAAAAAAATGAAAAATGAAATCCATATACCTAGAAAATCAGGACAAAAAATTACCTAGAAAATGAAATCCATATACCTAGAAAAAAAAAATGAAAAATGAAATCCATATACCTAGTCAATTAAACTTCCTTCTTTAACAAACTTCTATCGTTGACATATTATGTTCCTCCCTGAAAAAAAAATGAAAAATGAAATCCATATACCTAGAAAATCAGGACAAAAAATTACAACCCAAAATAAAAAACCATTTTACTTGAAGATTCGCGTAATCTTCAGGTCCGTAAGGAACAAATAAATTAGCAAAAAACCCATTTTTTCTCATCGGATTACATCCCATATCTCGCAACAACTGATCATTATACCAAGTATTCACAATTGAAACACACGATCTCCTGTAATATTCACGTGCGTAGAGTTTCATGAATTTTTCCCATTCCTTCACGTCTTTTTCCATCTCTTTGATACAAGGCAATTTGAAATGGTTATCAAGAAAATGCGCGAGCCATTTGGATCGAAGTTCAGAGAGGTATAAGTTAGACAGAGTCTCTGAATAGCCGATTATTGCTAGTTGTGGAATCCTTGGATGGATTATTTCTCTGCTTAAGATTATGCCAGTTGCTTATTATTATTAGAATTCTAAATATTCAAAACTAATTTTTTATCCAAATTAGATCATTGCACGAAAATTATTTGTATAATTTGATGAAAAATAATATGTTATTGAGGTAATTAGTCAAATCACTATACTTAACACTTTAATTATCACGTAGGATCAACCAAATCATCATACATAACATCCCCAATCAACATTCAAAATTTTAGCAATTAAAGTAGTACATGTTTAAGATGATTTAACTGATAGTAGAATTGCTAAGTATGATAACTTGGCTGATTTTTTTAGTATGACTGATAATCTTAGTATCATGGTATTATAAAAAAAATATTCTGTCAAGTCATCAAGTAAATTTTTGATAAAGTGGTCTAATTTTGGCAAACTAAAAATGCAGTGAAAATACATGGCGGACAATTGAAAGTTATGTGACTGAAAATTGAATAGTTAAATGATTAAAGGAGAAATTTACCCTATTATTACCTATAAAGTGGCACGGTGGTCGATTTTGTACCGGCGGCTATGCTCGAAAATAAGGGCGATTTAAAAATATCTCGCAGCTTTTGATCACCTTTGAAACCCGTCGCAAATATAACAACATCTGTTTCCACCATTTCATTCTCCTTTTCAAGAATCAAACCATATTCACAGAAAACAAAATCCTTCGATTTCTTAAGAATAATGCTTCCTTTATCCACTTTCTCGTAAAATCTATCCGGTAATACAGCAATCAATCCAGTGGATATTCCATGGAAGAAACTGTGGTCAGGCACCATGTCGTATTTTCTTATTGGAGTCGTGTATTTTATGTAACTCTCGGTGAATTTTGATATTAGCCATCTCTGCATTTTATTAAAATAACAAATATGTACAAAACACAAATAATGGTATTTGTTTTACTTTATGAAAGTTTATGATGTTATGAAATTTTCTGCTATATTTACCAAAGGTGATAGAAGAGTGGCAAGTAAGCTCAGGAGAAATCCTTCATTGGGTTTGTGAAATAGAAGCTCTGCAAATCGATTGAGATAAAGAAGTCCGAAAGGAATCCCCCAAAAAGCTCGTAAATGCGGCAATCCCCAACGCTTTGTTCTGCATATCATTGTGCATGGAAATTCTGGTCCTAGAAAAAATAAAACATACACTTCACCCTAGAAAATTATTTCATGTTCAGATCAAGCTATATTTAATTTTAATTACACATCCATTTGAACTAAACTTACCAAAATTGGACATCAATCATCAAATACATGTATTTGAAAAATAAATATTTTAACTATATATAAAAAATATGAAAATATTTGTTCAATTCTAATGTACCATTTACAGAGGCACAGTGTGAGGCGATATCTAAAGCTGATTTGCAAAATCCCACAACAGTAACTCGTTTTTCTTTGATTAATTCAACGGTTTGTTTTGAACCCATTCGAGTGAAGTCAGCTGCATGGATCACTTTTCCTTGAAACACCTCAGGCCCTTTGTTTCTTGGAAAAGAAGGAACGTTTGGAATGCCACTAAATCGACCGACACAAAGGATTACGAAATCAACATGATATGTCTGGTACAAGAATGAATTTAGTTTGAGGAAAATGTACAATCATGATGGTTAAATCACTCATATATCATTCCGATCAACGGTCAACTTTTGACAGTTGCTCATGGAATTATATATATTGTTTTTTCTATTCTTATATATTGTTTTTGTGGTTCTATATATTGTTTTGTGTTTTTATATACTACTATTTTTACATTTGTTGTTTTTAAAATATATATATTTTATATACTTTTTTTTAGTTTCATATCTGTTTAGCTAAAAAAGATTGACCGTAGATAGTGCTGAGAACTATGAAAAATCTCCATCTTGCACAAGCAAGTCCCTTAGTTTAATTAATGAAAGTTTTTTTTTCGAAAGATTGTGCCTGAGGTGAATGAACCCACACTCTTAGATCATTCATTCAATTTTTAATTAAAAAGAGTTCACATACAACAAACATGATCGAGCATCAGAATGGGTGAGTTGCCTATTCTTAACTCATCCTCAAAAAATTAGAAAAGAAGAAAAGAAGAAAAAAGAAAACGAAACCTAAAAGCTACAGCTAGGAAAAAAATAAAAAAAATAAACAACTAGAAGGAAAAAACTCTAATCCTTTAACTCTCTTGGAACCTACTCTTCTCATGATCTTAGTTCAGCCATTGTCTTCTCTGTAACCATCCAAGACGGTCTTTATTTAATTAATGACAGTTAATTGAATATATTTGACATTGTCAAGAGTGTAGTGTTGATCAGATATAACATCATATCATGCAAATATGCAAATTTGGATTATGGGTCATTCAGATTTCGAGTCATTCGGGTTCGGGTCATTTCAAGATTCGGATCCTTCGAGTTCGGGTCATCGGGTTTGGGATTGCGCGGGTTCGGGTTGGGTCAGATTTTGCCGCTCTAAATGTACATATTAAACTTGTATAAATATTGTAGGATCATCGATCAAAATATAATAACTGATATTTTCTGAATTGGTACATATATAGTTAGAAAACAACCAACTTTTTTAATGATCAATGAATGCCGACATAATCTGTTGAAGCGGACTACTATTCAGAAAGTGAATAAATGCTGGTATGGATGGGTTAATACTTTTTTAAGTAGTTAGGGGTTATACTGTGTTATACACGATGAAGCATTTAATGAGCAAAATGAAATGGTAACAATCTTTTGTAAATTATTTAGATTATATGTTTTTTTTCGATCTCATCATGTAATTGAGCTTCATAGTGGTAACAGTTTGAAAAATATGGTTCAAAATCATATCATAATTCATTAAATCAAATTAAAAACAATATTTTTGTTGAAAACGAATCGTTCTGGACGCTATGTATATAGCATTATTCATTCGAAATCTCTTTTTTTATATATATCTTTCTTCACAATTTACATATATTATACAGTCAGAAACTACAATCTTACCTCAACAGAAGATCGCTCATCATGCTGCACAGTAACAATCCATTCTCCCGCACCGAAAGCCTCTCCATTACCAGACCAAACCTCCCATTCCATAATCTCCTTTTCAGACGCACCCACATACTCTATTCCAATCACCCTACTATTAAACTTAATCCATTTTACTAAATCAAAATGTCGTGCATACGTCCATATATAGTCCATGACTTGATCATGATCAGGATGTTCATCCTTCACATCCGATGGCCAGGGAAAATCGGAGAATTGGTAAGTTTGACGAGGCGATTGAAGTCTGGTCGAGTCGAGCGTGTGGGTCCACACGCCTCCTATTGTTGAATCGGATTCAAAGACTATTGGTTTGAAACCTTTTTCAAGTATATGTTTGCATGTGACTAAACCGCTTATGCCGGCTCCTATGATGGCGATTGTTTTCTTGTTGTTTTGTTGGGTCGCCATTATTTTGTTGGGAGGATCTCGAAGGAGAAAGAAATGAGTGGCAAAGAGAAAAATAATTGAGTTTTACTTTTAATGGAGGAGGTATGGAGGTATTTGAGGCTAAGTGGATACTAGTTACTTGGAGGCTGTAGATCCACTAAAATCTATACCCTATACAGCGATTTTGATTTTGTAGTTGAATGATGCGTTCTGACGAAGCCACATCGGTATTTTAATTATGAACCGTTTGATTGTGATCTGACTGTTAGATAAGGTCGGGGATATGAATCAAGACTTAAATAATTTAATTATGTGGATTATGAGTGGTTTGGTGGTCTATTAGTTACGATAATGATAACCAGTATGAATATGGTAAATTATTGACAAATGGAGATCTCCGAACCAATACCTTCTCTCTCTCTCAAATTCCGACTGAAAAAACCCCTAGATTGAAACCGTCGCTCCCATCCCTCCTTCGCCTCTTTGCCATCGGACGCCGGCGACGTCTCCTTCTCCCAGCGGCTAAATCCGCCGCCTCGCCTCACTCGCTTTGACCCGAGGCGACGTCGTCTCCTTGACTGAAGCCGCCGCCTCCCAAAGGATCGCCAGTGACGTTGCCTTGGCCGTCCCGGCTTCGCCGTGGATTTAGACCTAAATATTGTAAAATACCCATTCAATCACATTGTTTATACTTTGATAAAATTCTATAAAGAAAGAACAAAGTAGTTCGGCCAGTAGAGAAAGAGGGAGGTCTGCAGCTGAAACACAGTTCGAAATCCCTAATTTGGCCCAAATTAGGCTCAATTGTATAATTAAGCTTCCAATATTCCTAATTTTGGCCAAATTGACTCAATTTCGCTCAATTGTGCAACTGAAAAAGAAAAAGTAGAGCAAAACAATTGGAAATTATTGGTCAAAAGTACGAAATTGCATAACTGGAACCCAATCCAAGGTTAATTTCTAAATTTACAGTTTCTAAAATTTATGGTTCTAAAATTAAGATTCTATTTCTAGAATGAATTAACGCTAATATAACTAGTTTTTTTTTTTTTTGAAAAAATGAATAATTTATTGAAGTTCTTACAAACAATAATAACCGGCAAAATGTATATTTTTTAGATTTATATCCCCGTTAATTATCAATTGTATGATTGATGAGAGACAGAGAGTCATAACGTGGTGCAGGAAGAGAATGCCAGTGGTTTTTATTCAAAAGCGGGGCGGGACTAAGAAAGGGAACATATGTCCCAAACTGGACCAAAGTAGAAATTCGAAACAAATGTTGAAAATACAAAAGTAATAGGAATAAATGTAATATTTGAGAAATGTAAATGTAACACAAACAATGGTGTATTTTTATTATTATGACTAGGAGGCTGTAGATAGGATTTTGCAAATTGGAGATTGTATATATGATATTATAGATTGAATGTTCTAATTCAATTTGTTATGTTGTTTAGATAGAATATTGTACCCGTGATCTAAATTTTGAGTAAGGTGTGTAAAACTGTAGATTACTTAATTCATACATCGTTCATATATTATTGGCAAAATATAAGTATAAAAATATCAAATAGCAACATATGTATAATTAACTTTATAGAGCTCAAAGCTTATATCAAACTTAAACTCTCCGGGATCTATATACAAGTGTTTTGTTTTAATTTATATAATGTTTAGATAGACTAATCTGAGAATAACAAATTACCATATATCCACAGCATCGCGTGGGGCGTTAGCCTAGTTGTTCGTATTTTGACCTTTGTTACAGGAAAAAGACAAATATTTACTTGGAAGATCAAAGCAATAACTCAAGCTCAAAATAATTTTTCATTACAGATAACGTAAATTATTCAATTCAACCTTTCATAGTCAGTGTGATGACGTAAATTTCCATTATAAACAACATAAATTATTCAATTCAACCTTTCATATAGTCAGTGTGATTTGACGTGATTTGTGTTCTAATTAATGCGCATTATAAATCCACCATTCCACTTCCATGGATCAATAAGTATGTCCATTTCCATCCAAATTATTTCCAAATTATCTTAGTAAACCTGAATAACACTTCCTATTTCCACCCACACAACTTACAATTACGACACCGGTCAACACAACAACCAATACAAACATCCGCACCACAAAGCAAACTTACACCCTTACACAACAAACCAATACAAACACAACAAATTTACACATTTATTTCAAATATACATTAAATAATCAACTACTCATAACTACATTTACATAGTCAATTCATCAGGCAAAGCCGTAGGAGCCCCCAAAACCTTGCCTCCAACATCCGGAAAGTTCTCAAAGCGGGGCAACGACCCGACTGACCCATTCGAGTCCACTCTCACAGGGTATTTCATCAAATGCCCTTTCAAAGAGACGTTTGATTCTGCTGTGTACCTGAACCAATTGTCGTTCGCTATTTGATTCACGTATTTCACGCACTCTAGAGTTTCGGGGGTTTCGAATTTAGAGTTTAGTTCGCCTAAGTGCTCTGCCCACAAAGATTTTCTGTATCCATATACCTGTATAAAAATGGAATTTTTTTAAGGCTTTTGTATCAGAGTTTAGAATCTCCCGAACTTTTTATACTCCTCCGAAAAACCCTTCTACAGTGGGTTGAATTTTTTATTTTTAACCTACCAGTGGGGTTAAATTAAAGTTTCCATCGAGTAAACTTTTTTTTACCAGAATACCCTCATCAAATTTTTTATCTTTTGTTAAATCAAAATAATAAATGAAAATTTCAACTCTATAAGGGGGTTTTGCGAGCTCTTTTTTAAGGTAGGGTTGTTTTTTTCTTTTATTTGCAAGAATAGGGTAGCTTTTTACTAGTTCGCAAAAGCAGGGTTTTCGCCAATTAAAATGGCAAAAACAGGATTATTTTTCTAATTTTTTGCAGGAAAGTATGTTACCAGAGTGGTAAAATAGCATTTTTTTAGAACTTTTGTATAAAAATTTCAAAACACCCCCTAACTTTTCAGAATACTATCAAAAACCGTCCCTAACTTTCCTTATAAAGTGGGTTAATTGGGGGTTAAAGTTAAATTTTCCATCAAATAAACCTTTTTTGACCAAAATGTCATCATCAAATTTTTTTTCTTTTTCAAATCAGAATAATAATTGAAAATCAATACCAACTTTACAAGGGGGTTTCGAAACAATCCAAAATGCGAGTTGTCTTCAAAAATACTCAAAAAAGTAGTCACTTCAAAATTTCCAACGAAAAAATTAATTTAATTTTTACCGACCTGGCCGTGCGGATGAGTTTGAAATTTTTTCGCAGGAAAGCCAGTCTAAAAATTATAAGAAAAATAATAAAATAAACCGACTTCGTCAGTTGAAATGGCGAAATTAGTTTTCGCCATTTCAATTGGCGAAACAGAACAATTTTCGCCAACTGAATTGACGAAAACCTTATTCTCGCAAATAAAAGAAAAAACAACCCTATTTTAAAAAAGAACTCGGTTTTCAAAGGAATCTAAAAAGTTGGGCACACTTTCAAAAACTTCCAACAAAGAAATTAAATTTTTTTTTACCGACCTGGCCGTGCGGATGCTTATTATGATTGGAAGCGTGGTGGGGCTGGTACGCGCCCATGGCGATCTCGGTGTCTCTCGACCCGTCGAGGGAGCGTTGGTTTATGTTGGCCGAGCCGAGGATGACGTACTCGTCGTCGACGATCATGCCTTTCGCGTGCACGTATATCATGAACCTCCTGTGCCTCCTCGCTGACGTCACCTATTTGTTGTTGTTGTTGAAAGGTTGCTATTGTTAAGATAATTCAATGTTGAATAGATAACAGATAGATAACATATAGATAATAGATAGATAATAGATAACTGCCAGTTAATAGATAGATAATAGATAACAGACAGATAGTAGATGGAAAATAGATATGAAATAAATAATAGATAGATAACAGATAGATAATAGATAGATAATAGATAACTTATAGATAATAGATAGATAATAGTTAACGGACAGTTAATAGATAGAAAATAGATATGAAATAGATAATAGATAGATAATATATAACATATAACATATAGATAACAGATAGATAATAAATAGATAATAGATAGAAAATAGATAACAGACAGATAATAGATAAAAAATAGATAGATAATAGATAGATAACATATAGATAAAAGATAGACAACAAATAACACACAAATAATAGATAGAAAATAGATATGAAATAGATAATGGATAGATAATAGATAACAGATTGATAACAGATAGATAATAGATAGATAATAGATAACTGATAGATAATAGATAACAGACAGATAATAGATGGAAAATAGATATGAAATAGATAATAGATAAATGAGTGGAGTTGGATTCACTAAAGGATTTAGTGAGTTTTGTTTTATTGAGTGATGTTGATGAGGGAGTTGGTGGAAGAGGATTATTTAGTGTGGGTAGAATGGTTAAATGAGAAATTATGGTCGTTTTCTCTTTATATATGTGGTAAGTGAAACGTGTGCAAGTCGGGAGCAAATTCTCGGGAAAATAATTACTACTTGGACATATTTCACTTACCATCTGACAATAGAGATACTGTGGTTGCCTCTCACATTGGCAGGTGGTAAGTGAAACATGCATAAGTGCTAAGCGAATATTCAAAACATACTTACCTCCTAGGCATATTTCACTTACCACCAATCAGTAAAGGATGGACAAATGGGGAATAGTGGCAAAAAAATAAAAATAAAAAGTAGAAGGCTAGAAAATACTTACAGCAGAGTTACTATTACTATCTGAAGGAATATTCTGCAAGTTATTATTAGAAATTTCACGATTTCCAAGGCAATAGAAATTAAGATAATCTTCAGGACTTTCATTGTATCCCAATGATTGAAGTTCTTGCCCTATTATTCCATACATCATCATCATTGTTTGTCCCTTCAATTAAAAAGTATGAAAATGAATTATAAATAAAATAATAAATAAAGTTTTGATAATTGAAACATTTATTGAATTAAAGAGTACTATTTTTGAATAATGTTTATTAGTTACCTGCCAAAAGAGAATCTCTTGAACTGCAGCGGATTTGGGGTCTCCTTCAGGCCACATCGGTATGACTATATAAACACAAAATCTCTCTCTTTTTCTTATTTTTTCCACTATTTTTAGCGTCAATTCCATCGGTATCAAATTATCCGCTTCTGTAATCATATTAACAAATTAAAATTTAAAATCTCACTTACAGATGGCAAGCGAAATGTATTGCGGCGGTAAACGAAAATATTCAAAACTGTCTTACTAAACTTTTCACGAAAAATAATGTTTATAGAAGAGATAATACTTAATATACCTGAACTTTTATACGAAGGCCAGCCATAGCAAGAGCCAATGAAATACTGGTTTTCAATATAAATGAAGCGTTTCGCACACCTTATAGCTTTTACATACGCTGTGTGTATGCTCTTGTCGATTACTATGTTTTTTCCTCGAACAAGATTCTGTGACTGCAGTTACGAAACAAAAAAAAAAGAGTTTAGAAATAAATTACTTTACTTAGAAAAACAGTAAATATTTGAAATAAAGACATAATAACCTTTGTTTCGGCTCCTTCAGCATAAAGAGGAAATCCTCTCACCGAGCCGGAGTCAATGGACCGAAAAACCTAATAGATTTATGTTAATTAATGCAAAAATTTGAAAAGAAAAATTATAATGAAACAAAGGGAAATTTTTTGAAAAACCCCTTGACTTTTCAGAATATTGTAGAAAAAATAACTATAAAGTGGATAACATTCTTATTCCCCCCCTAAAACAAACCTGAACATGCCACGCGTCAGAATCCTCTTCACCCGAAACCCACACCCTTTTTTCCCCATACAAATCCTAGCAATTAGGGCTCAAACAAGCGATCCTATCTATCTTAATCAACTAGTCGTCTAGCCAATATCATATTTACCCTTCCAAAAATGCAAATATCAAATTTACCCTTCCAAATCTTTCTAGGTTTTTTTGGTAAATTTCGGAAGTTCACCCTTCCCAAACATATCTCAATTTCGGAAGGGTAAATTTGTTATTTGCATTTATAGAGGGGTAAATATGATATTATCTAACTTTCGGATGGCTAGATTCCATATTTGTACTTTCAGAAGGGTAAATAAATACGATATATATAAATGGAACCCCCTTAAAACAAACCTGAACATGCCACGTGTCAGAGTCATTTTCACTCTTCACCCAAACATTCTTATCCCCATACGAATCTTTACATGTAGCACTCGGGCTGTCGATCCATGAAATCCTATCTATTTTTAACAAGGAATCGTCCCGCCAGCTCGTCTCCTTGAACATGCCAAAAAAGTTGATCTTGTGTCTGGTTGCTTTTTTCCAGCGTTGTTCGAAGTTGGTCAGCACGTCGAACGCGGCCGGGCCCTCAATTCTGCAGTGCAGGTCGTGCCATGGTTGTCGAGGCCCTTTTTCTTTCGTCTGGTGAAAAAAAAGTTTTTGTTAAAATGTATTAGCATGTGATGAAATAATTTTGTTAGGAAATAATTGTCTGGGTTTGTAGAAGTACTTTTTTTGGTTGACACCTAGGAGCCTTAGCTTTTTCTTTTGCAATTTAGATATAATGTAGGGATATTTTTGCAAATTTCCTACTTTATAATGCGTAATTTTGTATTTATTATAAAGTATCAAGCAACAAAATTGTTTGATAATTACTAGGGTGTGATTTTTGTATTTGATTAAAAATAGAGTGCCCTTTTTTGCTAAAACAATGCTAGGGTATTAGCATTTTTCTGCAATTAAATATAATGAAGAAATAAATAATTATATTAGAATGTATTATCAAGTGACAAAATTGTTAAATAATTAGTACGGAGTGAATTTTGTATTTGGGTAATAAATGCATTGTCAGTCCCTGTACTTTAATTGGATTGCAATTTAGTCCCTGTACTATTGATATGACATGCTTGCTCTCTATAGTTTGTAGAATTGTGCATGGTTAGTCCCTAACTCAGGGACGACGCATTTTTCGTAAAGTACAGGTACCAAACATGTCAAATTAATAGTACAGGGAGTAAAATACAATCTAATTAAAATACAAGGACTAACGGTGCATTTATCCCTTTTTGTGTTTACTTAAAACTAGAGCAATTTTTCGCTAAAACAATACTAGGGTATTAGCATCATCCTAAAAACCAACATATAAGAGGCCATATTACGTACATCAAAAGTGGGGTTATGAAAATCACCGGCGAAAACCGTATCAAGATCTTTGAACAATCTATGTTCGGGCGTGTCGTATCGCCCGCCCGCAATATCGAGCCCTCCGATGAACGCCGTTATTTTTCGCCTCGCCTCCGAAGCTAAAGTATCCACTATCACACACTTTTGATGGTGCGTGTATATCGTTCCGACAACCTTTGTAAATAAGAAAGTATTGCATTTAGTTTTGAGAAATTTTCAAGAAACACCTAAGTTTTCTGAATATTTTAACTCCGCACCCTCACTTGTTAGATTCCTCACAAATGCATTATAGTCGATACATTTGCTTCTGAGGAGAACAAAAAGTAAAGGGAAATTTTTAAGAAACCCCCAAAATTTCCTGGATATTTTAAAGGGAGGTTTTTTAAAATATTCAAAAGAGTTAGTTAGGGGGTATTTTGAATATTTCCTGTGGTTTCTTTTCGCCTCGGAAGCGAATGTGTCGACTATGAGGCATTTCAGAGGGTGCGTGCATATCTTCCCCACAACCTTGTTGAAAATAAAAATATTAAATTTAATTTTTGGGAAGTAAAAGGAAAAGTGAAGTAATGGATTTGTGAGGAACTATTGTACTTGTTGTTTGATTATACTAAGTTTGCTGCTTGGATAGCGAGGCGATAAAACACAAATAACAGAAGAATGATTGAAGAATTTCCGAGTTTCCTCGTCATGAGTATTCATCACTCCAGCCTGAAAAAAATCACATCAAAAATATATTTTATAAATTAAACCGTATATAAGAGAATAGGGCATGTTTGATTTGGTGTATTTGAGTGGATTGCATTTGTAAATACAGGATTTGAAACAAAATTTATTGTTCAATTTTTGTGAAATCCCGGATTTGAGGGGCCTTAAATCCATGTATTTTGTAATACACTAAAAAAAATTTGTATTACAAAATACACGGACTCGTTAATTAATACAAAATAGAATTAAATATGTAATTTTAGTAGATTCTAATTCAATAGATTATAATCATAAAATAAAACTAATCAGTCAACGAACACCAAATTAATGCTTTTCAACAAAAAAAACAAACAACAATTCTTGAAATACATAACTCTCTAATGCACCAAATCAAACAAGCAACATGAATTACCAAACACATGGTTTAACAACGTTAATAGTTTTCTAAAATGACAAATTTGTCCTAGTTTTCATTTTTAAAAATTATTAGCTCTCTCTAGTAAAATACGTTTTTTAATTTTAAAAATACATCTTGCCATGTCCCGTTAATATTTTTTATTTTTTAAAATGGCCTTTTTCTAAAAAAAACATAAGGGTAAAATGCACAGTTTTAAGAAGTTCAAGGACTAAAGAAAACTAAATACATAGTACACTGACTAACTTGCAACCCAATTAAACTGCAAGGACCGACAATGCATTAACCCCTCAAAATATCACAAAACCATCACCTTTTTGAGCATTTCATGAGATGTTTTATCATCCCAAACGAGCATGCAAACCCTAACTCCCCCCCTCCGACTTATACTTCAACAAATCCCCTAACATCATCTCCCCCTCCTTACTCATCCCCCTCGTTATCTCTCTCACCAACCTCACCTTCACAAATATCGACCATCCCACCACATATATCAAATGCCTCGCTTCCAAAATCACGTGACAGATGTCCTCCCAGCATTTGATATATGTTTTTGGTTGGTCGAATTTGTGAAGGTTAGATTAGTGAGAGAAAGAACGAGAGATTTGCCCGAGGAGAGAGAGTTGATGCTTGGTCAATTTAAAGAGTTCACGGACTAAAAAAAGTTAAATGTATAGTACAAACACTAACTTGGAACCCAATCAAAGTACATTAACTAACTTGTCACCTTTTTTAGCATTTCATGAGATGTTTTATCATCCCAAACGAGCATGCAAACCCTAACTCCCTCCTCCGACTTATACTTCAACAAATCCCCAAGCATCATCTCCCCCTCCACCGGCACCCCCTTTGTTCTCTCTCTCACCAGCCTCACCTTCACAAATATCGACCAGCCAACGACATATATCAAATGCCTCGCTTCCAAAATAGCATGACAAATATCCTCCCAACATTTCTCGTGTTGGTAGATGTGGTTTCCGTCGAGGTTTATTTGGGGGAGTTCGTTTTCGCGGATATGAGCGTCTTGGTAGAGTTTGATGGATCCGCCTTTTCGGAGTGGGAAGTATGTGTCTTCGACTCCTCGTCTTTGAGGATCGCCTGTTTTTTAATTTATTTGGTTTGTTATTTGGTTGAATTGAAGAACGAGATGTATTAATTTTAATTTGATTTGATTTATTTAGTTAAATTAAAGAACGAGGTGTATTAATTTTGAAGGAAATTTGCAAAAGAATGCATTAAGCAAAAATTGCAAAAAGAACCTACGTTATTGGAAATTGCCAAAAAGCCCCTATCGTTAGTGTGAAGTTAACACTGTTAGTTTTTTAATTTTAAGTGTTTGAAAACTATATTCAAAAAATTAATTAACATTAACTCTCTATCTTCATTATATCATTAAAAAACAGTGATTGGAAATAAATAAATAAATAAATAATAATCATATTTGTGTCTAATGGTAGGGGCTTTTTGCTAATTACACTTTAATTACTTACAAAATATTTTTTAATATTAATTAAAGTTAAAATTTCTTTTTCTCTTCATTAATTTGAAAAAAAAAGTAATTCAAAGCAATAATCATGTTTGTTACTAACGGCGGGTTTTTTTTTTTTTGCAATTTCCAATAATGCAGGGGCATTTTTGCAATTTCATCATAATGCAAGAGTTTTATTTTTCCAAATTTCCCTAATTTAAAGATAAATGTTCACTCCTACCTGCAATCCCATGTGCATATATCTCATTATCATCAACATGAACAAACTGAAAAGAAACATGCAACGCTGCGCCAGGCTTGACAAGCTGGCCTGACGAGTCCAACACAGGAAGCCAACTCTCAAAAAGATTGCCGGAAATAACAGTGGCCGCCGGAATAGTAGCCGTGCCGATGACCTGCGCGCCGATGATGTCATTGTCCTTGACCACAAACTCAAGAATAGATGCATGGTGAGCTAAAGGAATCTTGAAATTCTCGTTCCATTCAGGCTCCTCACAGTTGTGAATCACGCTCGTACGCGCGACTATGGAGCTTGAGATTCCCACTGTCACGTATGGATCACTCGTAATCCCCTAAAATGATGCAAAAACAGCTCGTAATGTCCGATTGAGCAAAGACTTAGGAGAATTTTCTTTTTTTTTTTTTGAGAAAATTTGGAGTGGGTTCTAAAACCCCACTTCCAAATGCAAAAATTAGCTTCTATCTACCTAATTACAAGAGATTAGCAAGCAAAAACCCTAAATACGCACAACTAATGTAAGAAAAGAAAGGCCAGAAATCTATACCCAAAATCATTCTAATTTTCTCAAAAAAAAAAAAAAAAAAAAAACTCAGCCCAAAATCATTCTAGTTTTTTTGTACCTTGTGGTGGTGGTGGAGATGCTGAAGATCGATCTGGTGTCTCCGTCTATGATCCTCGTCATGCTGGGCGGAGAGGGAGCGGTCGGTGGTGGGGGAAACAGGGACGCAGGAGCCGAAGCATCCCAGGAGGGACTCGGAGCAGAGGTCCCGGTTGGGGAGGTTGCGCGCGGCGATGACACGCAGGTGGAGGTCGCCGTGCAGAAGCAGCAGAGCGTCGCCCGACATGGACGCCATCGACGGAGAATGAGGAGGAGAGAAGCAGAGGCATTATCGGGAGGGAAAGTATTATACAGTACGGGGGTAGAGAGAATTGGATGCTTTGAGTGTGAGGGAGCCGAAGGGGTTTTGTAACTTTTGCTTTCTCTTCTTTTCTTTTCTTTTCTTTTTGTTTTCTGGGCGGGAGAAGCAGTGTGGACCAGGGAAGGGGATTTAATAATCCGGGGTTTTGATTCCAGAGTTTTGAATCGGTATCAGATTATCCGCACCTGTAATCAAATTAACAAATTATTAGTTATTTTATTAATAAAGGGCGAAACATGTAAATTTAATAATAATAAGAATATTTTTGTTTAAGAATAAATAAATTTATTCTTGTCGTCCTTTTTATTAAAATTTACCATAATAAAATAATAACAAATTAATTAAAATTTTATCTCAATTCAAATTAAAAAAATTTACAATTAAAATCGCCTACATTTCCTTTACTTCTTCCATCTTTCATTGACATCTTTTAATTTTATCTCAATTCAAATTAAAAGATTTTACAATTAGAATCATGTTTGCACGAGGGCACCAGAGAGGGGGATTTAATAATCCGGGGTTTTGATTCCCGGGTTTTGAATCGGGAAATGGGTTCCGGTATTTGAGTCCTGGTTATTTGGTTGGGAAATGGATTCCGGGATTTGAAGACAGGAACTGATGGGAAGAATTTGAGAAATTATGGTGTGTTCTTCACACAAAGCGGCTTGCCATCCACCCGCAACCCCAACAAGCATGAAACATCCTCTAACGTTATGGTCATTTCTCCGTGCGGCATGTGGAACGTATGTGTCTCTTTTCTCCACCGTTCCTGCAGAGCGGTTATCAGTATGCCATCGATTGGTATATAACCGATTCTCTGCGTTTGTAACAAACACGCACTCGCAAAATATGGCTCGAACTGAACATTCCATGGCACCTGCGGAAACGAAACGTATAAGTACATTATTTTTACATAATTAAATAAATAGATATATAGAAATAATTTTATATACAATACATTAATATGATGCTGCCTGTATCGGAAACCCTCTTTCGCTTTAGCCTTGGTGTTGTCCGGTTGGCTGAAACATACGGTTCTGTGATCATCCTGGAATTCGTTCAGCGGACGATATACCGGACCTTCTGGCTCAACTATAGGAGCCTTCCCCCGATCCGCACGACTAGATCCGCCCCCACTAGATCCGCCCCTAGATGACATCCCTATATAAATTTTATTTTTAAAATATAAATAATAATTAAACAATTACTATAAATAAATTACTTCAATTTTTTTTTAATATAAACAAATTACTTCACTCTTTTTTTTAATAGGAATAATACTATATAGTCAAAAATAAAAACCTAACAAATCACTATAAATAAATATATTACTAAACAAATATATATTATATTTTTTCTTAAAATAACTACATATTGAAAATTAATTATTAAATATTTTCATACCGAATAAAATTAATAAAAATATCCCTATATAAATAATAACTAAACAATATATTTTTACATTCGTAAATAAACATACTATTTAACACAAAAATAAACAAATTCTTTCATTCTATTTTTTTTAATACAAAAAATTGTATATATTACAAAAAATCATACACAATTACTATAAATAAATATATTACTAAACAAATATATATTATATTTTTTTGTTAAAATAACTACATATTGAAAATTAATTATTAAATATTTTCATACCGAATAAAATTGATAAAAATATCCCTATATAAATAATAACTAAACAATATATTTTTACATAACTAAATAAACATACTATTTAACACAAAACTAAACAAATTGCTTCATTCTATTTTTTTAAATACAAAAAATTGTATATATTAAAAAAAACTATACACAATTACTATAAATAAATATATTACTAAATAAATTTATATTATATTTTTCTTTAAAATAACTACATAATAAAAAATAATTACAAATTTTTTTCATACCGAATAAATTTGACAAAAAATTTACTCCTCCTTCTTCTTCTTCTTCTTCTTCTTCTTCTTCTCCTTCTTCTTCTTCTTCTCCTCCTCCTCCTCCTCCTTCTTCTTCTTCTTCTTGTTCTTATTTTTCTCTAAAGAAATCAACAAAAATTCAAACAAATTTCAATACTATCAACCTATTTAAACAAATTTCAAACTAATCTCACTAAATCCATACCTATTTCGCACTAATTTCACTCAATCAAAACTTATTTCAATTCAACCAAATCAACAAAAATAACTAATCAAAACTCAAAATCAAACAAAATAACTTACATATTTCTTCTTCTTTCTAACTTCTCCTTCTCTTCCTTTAATTTCTCCCCTCTTTCTCCTTCAATTTCTTCTAAAATCGCCTGAAATTTCGCCCCCAAATTTGCTCTTCTTTTTTCGAACGGACGGGTAGGGTTAAAATGAGGGTCGGACAGGTTTAAATTCGGGTTTAAAAAAACGCAGTGGGTAATTCCGCCAGACCCACTGGCGGAAGTAGCTATTTCCAGCTAGTTCCGCCAGACCCGCCCCATTCCACGTCATTATCTATTGGAGGGAGCGTGATCTCTCTCCTTGTCATAGGGTTGATGAGAGACAAGCATGGTTTATCTTTATCATAAACAAGCATATAAGTGTGCGATGATCCAATAAGAAGCTTGCCCTCCCATTGATTAATATTAATTTTGCAGATTCTTCCATCACAAGGAGAGTAGAGACAGATATGCTCCCCATATTTAATTGGACGGCCAAAATCATAATACAGCCGTAAAAGAAACCAGGGGAGGGGGAGGATCATAGACAGAGGCGGCCGATCGCCATTGCTGACAAACAACACGGAAGCGGACAAAGTCGAATAAATGTGGAAGTTTCTTCGAGATGAGGTGGAGCATCTCTTGAGGAAGTTCCAACCAATCTCTCGACTCTTCAGAAGGAAATTCCTCGGATGCTTCTGAGCTTCCATCTTTTGGGACTTTTGAGCGCTCGATTCGTCAGCGTTTCTGCCGAGATGCAGTCAAAGCTTGGATAAAGAACCAAAACCCATTACCATTAGGAATGCAAAATAAGAAAAAAGAGATGAATATGCTAAATGCCTGGTAGGAAATCATGAGATATGTTAATGGCTGAAGAAGGTATAGGAAAGTAAGAGTTGCTGACCCACTATTATGGTAAGATTTTGTTAGTTGCCATATTTTGTTGATTGGTTTCTATTTTATATAAAAGCGCTGTTGCTCTATACAATCTCCTCTTGCCTAATTAAAAAAGCCTTCCGTACTTAATATTTGTTTTGAAGGAAATTGGACAGAAAGTGTCGAGTCACATAAAATTTACAAATAAAATTATGCACAAATCATATTTCATAAAATTATATTTTAAAAAGAACTAATCATCTCTCTTGAAGTACAGCTACGGACAATATGGCATTGAGAGACCAAGTCCCAAAAAAAAGAAACCTAAAATATTTCATAATCATTTGCATATACCTCTACAAATTACAACTTTCAAGTATACAAATCTTAACCAAGGAAAAAAAAATTACACCATTGAGATGATGTCCTTGGTAAGAACATATATTTCCATTAGCATTTACGCAATTTAAAACCCCCCTTTTTACAATCCTTGTACTTTTAATAAATATTTACAACCTATTTCTATAATTTTTTTCTTTTATAAATCATACCACTCTACCTTTATGAATGAGTCAAATTGTAGATGAAGTATCATTTAGATTGTTGACTTTTTCAGCTGAAACAGCAGGCCGAGTCCTCATTGAAATACTCATTGTAAAGGCTATGAACTACATAGTTTTAAAATACTCATGTATCAAATTTCTAAAAGAAAATTAAAATATAAAAAAAGAAAAAAAAATCAATGAAATTATTTGGAACTTACGATGCAAAATCCAGCACACATAATACTGAAACCTTTGAAGTTAAAAGGTGATTCGTCTGACAAAAACCAAGCTACAATTCAAGAAGCAAAAAAAAAAAAAATCAATATATAAGAAATAAAAATAAAATAATAAATAATAAATAATAATAATAATAATAATAATAATAATAAAAAATAATAATAAAATAATAAATTACCTGTAAGAGGAGTGAAAGCAAAAGGAGCAACAATGCTAGCGAAAGAGCTTATTCCAGTAAGGCAACCTTGCGCCATTCCCTAAATTTAATATTATATATTTTAATTAATTAATATGAAATCAAATATTCTTATTATTATAAATAATACATTTAATATCTATTTAGTACCTGTTCAGTTGGTCCGACCTTTCTTGAAACCATACTCCTTATCTAGAGAAATGAATAAAATAAAAATTGTTGAGATTTTTGTTATGTTTTGAATTAATTAATTGATCTGATAAATATTTAAGAGTAATATGTTAAAAGCATTTACTTACAGATGGGCCGACAAATATACTGACAATAACAATTGAAGCCGATACATAAGGCACCTATTTATTTAATTGCAAAATAAATAAATATAATTATTAAAAGCTGAAAATTAAATAGAGAGAAATGAATATAGAACTAGAAGAGTTTCTAGTAGCATACCCAATATGACCAAGCAATGCTATATAAAAAAACCTGCAATAAACAATTAATTGTATAAATATTCAGAAAAAAAATAAAAAAGAATAAATCAGAAAAAGAATAAACAAAATTTTATATAAATTTCACAATTATATACAAAATAAATAAAATAATTAAATATTTTACATGTGCACAGCTGGCGAAGAGTCCCAAAGTTAGTAATTTCTCTTCTCCTATAATAGGAGCCAAAAATGGCATTAATGTAAGCTGCAAAATTAAAACAACAATAATAATTAATAAATAATATATAAAACTACCAAAAAAATAAGCCAAATTAAAAACTGTTTGTCCATTACCTGTGATATAGTTCCTGCAGTACCAGCAATAAGTAGCAAATTTGCATATTGATCCTTGCTAAAATGAAACTGCGCCTTTAAATAATACTGCAACAATTATTTTTCCAAAATTAAGATCAATTAACTGAAATTTCCTTATAAAAACTATTCAACCAAGCAAAAAAAATCAAACCATTAATGCAGTTTGAAGACCACTTTCACCAAGACTATGAAAGAAAGTAATCACAGCAGCTCTTGACATTGTCAAACTGTAAAATAAACCAAAAAAAAAATACAAAAATACGAAATTAATCAAAGCTCAATATACTTGAACAATCTTTCTTTATCAGTTCACCTGCTAGTGAGAAGGTCGATCATGTCGGAAAACGAAGGAATCTTGCGAAAAACAGTAAGCCTCGGAGACGAAGATTCTCCGTCGGAACAAAGAGGAGCACAAAGGGAAGATTCTTCATCGGAGGAGACAATTCCGACGTTGGATTCAGGGAGAAACAGTCTCAGATATATCGCTGCAAGAGCTGAAACCGCTGCCGCAACCTTATAAGAGAAGATTGGTTAAGATTGGAATTCCATTGTCTAGCTTTTGTTGAGTTAGGTAAATTGGAATTTCAGCCCATTTTCTTTTCTTTCTATGCAATTTATGTAAAAAAGAAAGCAAACATTATATACTTTACAAAATATTTAAAAGTATTTGGAAGGGGATATTAAGCCCCCCCTCCAAAATTTCTCATTTTTTTCATTAAGACTGAAGCTCAGAGAGAGAAGGGGGAGGACCTGAAAAGTGGAGGAGGTGGAGAGGAAGCGAGCAGCGAGGGTGCCGAAGACGAAGCCTGCGGCGGAGATGCCGGAGAAGACGCCGAAGGCCGACGCACGCCGTCGCTCGCCGACCTTGTCTGCCTGTGAAAGACAGGGAAAGAGTTGGAAGTTGGAACTGGAAAGGTCAACGGTCAGATGTTCTGTTTCTTTTCTTGTTTTTGTACTTGGGGAGTCAACGATAGTCAATGTTTTCAGAATTAAACCTTGATCTAGTCTGGCATATGACTTATGATGTGAATATATTCAACATAATCTAATCTTGATGTTATGTGGCCTGTGGCGTATGATGTGCCATTTTATTTTTGGCCAAGTAATATGTTGAGAATAATATAGATATAATATATTTTAGTTTACATAATATGATAATATATATTTGGGGTTTGATTCTTTTCTAAAGATGCTTTTACTATAATTTATACATATTAAATTATTTATTTAATAATAGTTTAGTCTACTATAAGAAAATAGCATTTCTGTGATTATAAAGTACAAGTAAAATACTCAATTATGTGATTACTTTTTTAATTAGAATAAATATATCCCCATTATTAAATTCATTATAGTTTGCACTATCTGATTCTGTGATTTATCAGAATAAGAATGCACTATCAATGGATCTGATAGTAATAGTAATCTTGTCCTATTAATTATTATATCTAACAAGATATGTACTTATAGAAGTACAAGAGAATATTATATTTGTTAGGGGTGTTCATAGGTTGGGTTGAGCGTGTTTAGATCAAAATATAAACCCAACTCAATTATACTGGGTTTGTATTTTTTTTCAACCCGATCCAACCCGTGATACTTTGAAACCCACCTAATCCAATAAAATTTAGCTCAAAACTCATCCAATCCGATAATATATGTTTTAAGATCCACCCAATCCGGCAATATTTATATTATTCATATTTCAATATGTGCAACTATACTTACAAAAAGACAACTTATTCATGTCATATTTGAATCAGAACTCATGTCATATTCAACCGCAACTATATTTATAAATTGAATCATGTCAAATTTTTGTCTTTTTCATCACATGTTATAATATTCAAAATGAAGGTATTTTTATCTGTTTGTTCCATGCTTAAATATTTGTTTGATTTATTCTAAAAAATCATCTTCTTGATGCCTACTTCAAAGTAACAAAAGAATATATTTCTTACTAATTGACAAACTAAAGCAAAACAAGATTAAACTTACCTGATTATAATTGCGATTGACAATTTTTCACCACCTGATTATCCTCCAAATTTACTGAGTAGGTTGTAAGACAAGTTCTTCTTCTTCTTTATTAGTTTGTTATATTTTTCTCTCATAATTCTCTCTAATTGGAACAGCACGAAAGTTTTTATCTTTAATAATAATAATAGGAAAGTTTTATTTATGCTAACTTTTATTGGAAAGTTATAATTTTAGATTTGAAAGAATATTTTTATGCCATTAATTGCATTTGAAATGAAAAAAAAGAAATATTTTATATGTTAATTAACTTATCTGGTTTGGGTTGGATTAAACTGGATTTATATTTGCAAACCCGCAACCCAATCTGTTATTCTGGATTACTTAAAATACTAACCCGACCTGATCCAACGACTTCAAAATCCGTCTGGGTTGGTTTGGATTGGGCGGGTTGGGCGGGTTGGGTGGGTTGGAGAATTTATTGTAGACCCCTAATATTTGTGATTATAAAGTACAAGAGAATATTTTACCACATAAGCAAGTGAGAGACACTGCATGCTGCCTTCACAAAACATGCCAGACAAGATCTTGATGACATAATAGGCATAGAAGTATGTTGTTGACCGATCATATGCCAATATAACTGTCACAATAAATTCAAGAATAGATAATTTATAATTTAAAACTCAATAAATAAAGGGAAACTTCTCAAAAAAACTACTAAAGTTAACTTTAATTTTTCATCAATTGATTTTTTTTACCAAAATACCACCCATTCATTTTAGATGGATTAAAAGAAAATTAAAAAATATATTTCAATATTCAAAAAAATTGGGGGGTCTTGCAAAAATTCCCCATAAATTAATTGAACCTTAAATTCATGTTGAAGATATTGCATAATCCAAAACTGAAGTATACTTTTAAGAAAGATACAAAACTGGAGACTGAGGAAAACCTGATTATCTGGATGTATTCAACCTGGACATGTTTTTCTACTTTCAAGACATCTGGACATCATAACTTTCTTTACCGTTAAAAAAAATAAATAAATTCATTTAATCATATATTCCAAAATTCAAGTCAAATCAAATAGAAAAAATAAAAAAAATCTTGATTTTTACCAAGTGCATGAAATAATATTTAAAATTAACAAATACTAACAATAAATCATCAATTTAAATTATAATTTATTGGCACAATATTTTTCTGTCAATATCATTTCTCAAAACTGGGAAGAGTTCACACCAAAGTGAAAAAGAATTTGTAAATGAAAATTATAGTAGGTTTTTCACCTATTTCAAAAGAAAAAAAAAGGCTAAATTTCACGTATACCCTTACAAAATGTGATATATCACTATACCCCTACAAAATCACTCAAATATCATGGATACCCCTATGATATATTTATTATTAAGATTAACGATTTTTTTTTTCCCATTTTTTTCTCTATGTAAATATAGTAAGGATTTATACTTAGTCATTTTATGTTCATATTAGTTTATAATTTTATATATTTATATATGGTAGGTTAAAAAATAATATGTTTGAGAGAAACACTTACAACTCTAAAAAAAATTATAAAAAATAAAAAATTAGTATATAATAGTCATTTTATATTTTTAATAAAGCAATTAATAATAATGCAATCATTATAGATGTTATTTGGCTGACAGATTTTGGCAGAATATTAATGACAAGGGTATTAGTGATATTTAAGAATTTTGCAAGGGTATGATATATGCGTTATTTTGTAAGGGTATATATGAGTTTGAGTAATTTTGTAGGGGCATTGATGATATTTCACTTTTTATAGAGGTATACGTGAAATTATAAGGTTTTGTAGGGGTACATATGAAATTTAGCCAAGAAAAAAAAAGAGCAAAGTGAAAAAGCCAAGAGAAACAACAAAGAAAATGAAATTTAAACTACACAAACCTAGGGGAACAATAGCCACAGTGGTAGGAAGAGTAAGCAAAGCTTTTCTTCCAAATTTATCCGAAAGATTTCCCACAAGAGGAGTCACAATTAGCGCTCCTAATCCCGTAATCTGAAAAAAATAATATCAAAAGATAATAATCACAATTCACAAATCTCTCGCTCAAAAAAAGAAACAATTATAAATTTGAAATTATTTCATATATATATATTTTTGAAGATTAAGGAAGCTAACAGCTTGGTTGAATCCGCTGAGATAAATAGCGAGCGAGCATTCGTCCCGGCCAGGACAGATGGCCTGAAGAGTGACGTCGGTGATGGCCGGAATCACCATGTAAGATGAGAAATAGAACAGGAAACCGGTGACGAACAAATGCGCCAATCCACCTAAATCCTTCATCTTTCTTCTTCTTCTTCTTCTCTCTCTCAGTCTCTCTCAGTCTCTCTCGTTCTCTCTCTCTCTCTATGTCTCTCGTTTTCTCTCTTCTCGCTTCACTCACACTAGTTGTGTGTTGTGTGACGTGTGGCAAAATAGGAGAAAGACAGGACAGAAGGGTGAGAGAGCAAGCTGATGGATAGTGTGATAATATAAACTCCGGAGAATCTATGTGAAGACAAGGCAAGATGTTACTTTTAAGAAAGTTATTGAGTGCAAAATGGGCTTTAACCTTTGCTTAGGAGGGAATTTATTCACTTATACGATCTTTCTTTTTCACTTGTCTAAGATATCATTAAAAGATGGTAACAAAAATGTGTTGTGATGATAAGTGAAATGTTGGAAGAGTTAAATTATTTTGCAATTATATTAAGTTAATCAATAAATATAAAAGTTAGTTTGACCCCTTTAAATTTGTTTCTAATTTGGTTTGTAATTATGATATATTGTTTAACATGTATCATAAGCAGAAAAAATAATAAATGAGCACATTTTTTTGAGAGGTATCTGCGTAGCTCCTTAATTAAAGGTGTACGTACTTGTTTCCCACATTTCATCTCCCAGGATTAATGTTGCACTGGTAGTGAAAACGAGGGGTTGTAATTGATTTTTTTTTTGTATGCCTCGTTAACACGCAAATGCCATAGCAACACCACCTCTGAGGGGACAAATACACTTTTTCCTTAATTAATTGTCCCAGATATTGCGTGACTGTATCTTTTGTTGGAAACTTTTAAATACACCCTCGTAGAAGTTTATATTTATATTTGTCAGATGTTCCCAAAATGTCTAAAATTAGGGGTTTATTGCAAAGAAAACTTGCTTTCGGTTTTAACTTTTGTACTTCCGTTACAAATGGAATAATGGTTACTCTGTTGACCCACAGTTGTGAATCGAGACTAATTGAAAGTGATTGTGACAAGGTGATGCAATTTAGGACTCCAAGCATATAGCTTGTAGGCATGGAGAAGAGATATGAAACTTAACATGCACTCAACTCTTTCATTCTCTCGTTATGAAATCAGTAACTTTTGGTTTGCCTAATGTTTTGTAAAAAGAATCAATTTTTTTTATAAAAAATAGAGAAATTGAAATTCACTTCAAAAGAATATAAAAAAAATAAATAACAAAACAAATATATGCATATTCTATGAAATGCACCAGTAACAGGTACAGTATGAATGTGACAAGAAGGTGCACTAGAAGTGCGATAGGGATGCACTAATTAGTGCCCTAGGAATCCACTATAAGTTGAGGTGGCAAATGGGTGGTTCGGATTGGGTCATTTATGTTTTGGGTCGTTCGGGTTTCGGGTCATTCGGATCTCGGATCGTTCGAGTCTCGGGTCGTTCGGGTTCGGGTCGGGTTTCAGGTCGTTGACTTGTCAATATTTTCGGGTCGGATGGGGTTTGGTTTCCGGTGGATCGGGTCGGATTTTTAGGTCAGGTTAGATTTTGCCAGCTCTAGTTACGCATCATGTTTAACTTGTAATGAAAAATCTTTGATTAAATAAATATATGTCTATTTTAAATTTTGCGCAAGTTATAAAAAGAGACCGATGAGATCAAAAGTCTCAAATAGAATTTTATGTCTTAGAAATCAAAATAATTAATATATTATTTTCTAAAATAATATGTTGACATTGTTGTTAGTAGTATGTCCTATGGCAATATATTTGAGACCTAGATGTATGGATTGTGTTAAACAAACATTGTGTTTATTTGGAGATATTTTATAATAAATGCGTATTGGTTATTTTATTCTTATTACTAAAATGAACCTTGAATATGACATTCAGCTTTATATCATCAAAGTATATGACTTTGATAGTAAAACTATAAAGTATTATGAATGATATTCTAAACCGTCCCTGATCATTCATAGGATGTTTGTGAGACAAACATACTTTATGATAAGCTATAAATGTACATCCTGATAGTCACGTTTTACTGATCATGAATAAGAGTTATTAAATCATTAACGTAAATATATGTTAGAGACCATATACTGGATTGACCCACCGTGAGAATACTACATGGTTCGTGTCATTAGTTATTCTCAGTAAAGAATGTATCTGTAATCCTTAGACTTGAGACTATCTCATTTTCTACATGAGAAATTTTATACTTCAATATAATCTAACATCGTCTTTAACCGGGCGGTCATAAAGATTATAATTAGGTATATAATGAATTATGCGGAGGAAAGAGTTTAATTAAGATAGGATTTGTTCCTCTCATAAAATGAGAGAGATATCTTTAGGCCTCTTGATGATTTGATTGAAGAAAACGCACGGCCGTGCTCGAGTGAATTAATAAGGAGTTATTAATGTCATTTCATGTTCAATCAAATTCGATATCAAGAAATATTTATCGACCAACGTAAGGTTGGCACATACCATGCCTTATGGACGATATAAATATCGTGTAACAAAGGGATATAATGCATGAACATAAATTAGGTTTGATCGAATCATCTATACTTGCTTAATTTGGATAATCATGATGTCTTGCTAGAGGCCGCTCATGATTTATAATCCGTTGTGATTATTGCCAACATTAAGTAAACCTACAGGGTCACACACAAAGAACAACTATTGAGACGTACACAGAAAAAATCATAACTTATGTGATAAGTTGTATGAAGAGCTACATAGTCAAGTGACACATCCAATCCTACATCTTATATGATAAGATGTGTTGTATATATGGTTATATAGTTACCATGCACATAGGATATGAAACTTATGGACTATATAGGCATAAGAGACACCCCAAGTAGACATATGAAGAGATATTATTTTCATCCAATTTTGTGAGACAAAAAGAGAGAAAAATCCGAAAAAAAACCTTCTCTTGTTATTTCTGTGAGAAAAATAAAGAACGAATACTAGCATATATCGTTCTCTATTCATTCAAAGGGGTTGTTCGTGTGGATACCGGTAGAGGACGAAGCGAAGTGCGGCGTCTTTATGATTCGGGTTGAAACCGTGGTTTTGTTTGGAGAATCGGCTTGTTTGGAGAATCAGTTTGCTTGGAAAATCAGTTCGTTTGGAGATCGCTTGGAGATCGGTTGGTGAGACCGGTTAGGCGAAACATACAAAGGATCGGTTTGGAAACCGGTTTGGAATCGGGCAAAGAAAAGCGTCAACCATATTCGCTTTCGATCATCACGGATTAAGCGTAATCCGAAGGTACAAAGTTATGAACTTTTCTTTGATTTAATTGTAATTCACGGATCCTTCTTTTGGGTTTCGAATTCAACTTTGTTTCGTTTTGTTTTTCCGCTGCGTTATGAACGGTAGAAACCCAACAATTATAAGAAGCAAAATATTATAAAATAATATATAATACTAGTATAACAGTGAAATCAACAGGTGTATGATCATTCATTCATTATATGCAAGTTCAGGTCATTTAGATTCGGGTCATTCGGGTCTCGGGTTATTCGGGTTTCGGGTCGTTCGGGTCTCGGGATATTCGGGTTTCGGGTCGTTCGGGTCTCGGGTCGTTCGGGTCTCGGGTATTTCGTGTTTCCGGTCGTTCGGATTCCGGGTATTTCGGGTCTCGGGTCGTTCGGGTTCGGGTCGGGTTTCGGGTTTTTGACTTGTCAATATTTTCGGGTCGGGTTTGGGTTCGGATGGGTCGGGTAGGGTTTTTAGGTCGGGTTAGATTTTGCCACCTCTAACTATAAGTATGCACACACTCACAGATTCATAAGAAAAATATCAGGGCTTAAAATTCTCTATATGTAAATAAAATTGTAAGTTATTGCTCGTAATGGTAATTGGTAAAAATTTCAAACCGACCATGAAAATTGCATGTGCCATGTAATCACTCAGCTGTTTTTATTTAGAAAAAGGTACAATCTTCAAGTTTCTTCTGTTGATCTTGCTTTAGAAAAAGAATTACTATATGGATTTACTTTAGTCTTTATTTTTTATCTTTATGTTTAAGGCAATTTCAGTTAAGTAGGTTGCTTTGTCGACATCCACTCCACTCCGGCACATTTTTAATTTTTTATTTCTAACATCATTAATGCCTTTATTAAAAAAATATCTTTTTCATTTTTTTTTATTTCTTAGCGTCTTTAATATTTTTATTAAATAAAATTTCTTTAATCTTTGAAGATCCTTATTCTTTGGCATAACTACTAGTGTTTGGCTTTTTCCCGGTTCAAAAACTTCCCTTTTGTATATTTTGATTAATTTATTAATTAAACGTTATGTTTTGCTGTCTTTGCCACTAATTAAAACACGATACATGTAATTTTTATGTTGTATGTAAATCAAGACATTGTGGGTTTTCTCGATAACGAAAGTGAAACTAGTTGTTTCTGGACAAAAAGTAAAAAATAAAAACATTCCACAATGAGAAGAGATGCCACATGAAATATTTTCCTTCATGAGTTGCAAGGAACAAAATGATCAAAAAGAACATCTATTTTTGCATAGTAGGTGAGTAAGTATAATTAAGGTTGGACCATTCGTGCAAAATGGGCATTTTCCACCTTAGAATAATCTCAACAAAATGACTTTTATCATCTAATGAACATTTTCGGAAATAATCTTCTGGAATTATAGGTGGATAAAATCTAAATGTTAGATACTTTTTCCCCTTTTCCTTCCAAGACTTAAGAAATCAAACAATCACCATGGCTCTAATTGGGGTGTTAATTGACTGCTTTTGATTTTCTCAAGTGAGTAGGGGTTCTTTTGTGGCTTCTCAATTTGATTACTCTTGATTTTATAGATCCCATTAATTACCAAGTGACTAAAAACAGCCTTAGCGGGCTTTTTGGGCTGCTCTTATTGTACTATTCTAGCCTTTCTTAGCTTTCTAGGGTGTGTTAAAATTTGGGCCCAAACAAAACGAAAAGAAATGAAAACAAAGTAAAAAGAAAATCAATTATCAAGCTGAAGAGCATGTGCCAGAACAAGAGCTCATACGGACGATATCTTCATCAGTTCATCTGGCCAAGAGCGGAAGAGCCCATTGCATGATACATAGTTCTAATCGCAGCGGGTCTGGATTTAATCTTTGAAATTGTCACAGACATAAATATGCTCCCATCCCTCCTCCTTGATGTTATCACAGACACGTCAGCAAATACTAGTGGTATTTTCAGTAATGTGGTTTCCAGTTTTCTTTATTTTTTAATTTTTTTTCTGTCAAATCCTGCAAACCGTACTGGTAAGTGAGCAGGGATGCAATCATTTCTTTTTGAGATGTTGAAATTGCAAGTATTGTACTCTGTTGTCAAACCAAATTATTTCCAAATGTCTAATCATACTTAATTATCAATAAATGGATGTAATTCAAACTTTCAAATTTTGAAAAAAAAAATTTGGGCGGGACATTTTGGGGGGAATTAAGGAAATTGAGGCCCATATATACCTACACCCACCCTCATTTTTTCTCAGATTTCATTTGCTGTTGTGATTGAGGATACTATTTACTGGTGGTAAGCAGCTGTTTCGATAATTTGCAAAAATGGCTTCCGGGTCGACTTCAATTAGGTATGATGTTTGTTTTCATTTCGTTTGGATCTCATTTTTCTTTTTTTTGGTGCAAAATATGTTTCAATAATTCTTGACTGCCATCAAAATGATATTTTGGGGAAAACATATATTTGAGAATTTGTTTTAATTGGTAAGCTTTTAGAACACAACATTAGTGGTAACTGATTGTATACAAGGTCTTTTTTTAGCAAGAAATGAGGGAATGATTGTAGAAAAATTAACATATATTACTATTTGTAAACAAATACCATGTATTACTTGATGAAATTAAGAAACTAATGAATTCAATTGTAATTTAATTATATATTTTACTTTTGATTTTATTCTAATTTGGGTTGTTTTTCCTTTTTTCTACAGGAAATCCAGGAATCACATAATGAAAGTTTTCATTATTAGTAAATTATGTAATTTTCAATAGATAGTATATTGATAGTGTAATTTATTTTGGATGTGCCACTTACCAGCAATTAATTATTGGTATTTTGGATGTAAATTTATTCTAGTTTCTTTGATATATTTTTGATGTGCCACTTATCAGCAACTTAAATATTTGATATATGTGAAAACAAATTACAAAGCTCATATAAAAATTTCAGGCCTAATTTAGCATTAGGACTAAAAATATGTATTTGATATGAGTCATAGTTATTTTTAGTATAATGAATATTCTTGTAAAGATGATAATCTAGAAAATAAAATAAAATTAATCTGACATGTGGGTTCCGAAGTACATGTTATAATTCGTAAGACAATAATCTGACAACTTAATATGACATGTGACAACTGACAAGTACTTGCAATTATTTATGTTAATTAACACATTGGTGGTTAATTATTATTGTTTATTTTGGTAAGTATGTAAGTTGTTATGGAATGTTGTTCAATTTACATGGAAATGAATAATGCAAAACTAATATGGTAATTAGTATTTTTTTTTTATATGGAAATAAGTCTAGGTATTATGTGATATGCAATCCAATGAATTTTGGACATTGCTTCTATTTCCATTACCATTTACCATCAATATTGCTTATCACGTTATAATACTCAACTAAAAAATATTGTATTTTATTTTTTTCAAATTTATGTTGATGTTATTAACGTATAAAAAAATTGTTTCTGTTATTTTCTGGTAATTCTATTTATAAAAACATTATGATTTCAATACATATAACATGTGGTAATGAAAATCTGATGAATATATTTTCTACTTACCAGTATGTATCGACCATAAAGAAAGATAATATTAGGGGGAATTTCAGGTATTTCCCTACTAGACCTCGAAATGTCAAATTTGTCCCTCTTAAACAGTTAATATCAAATTTATCCCTCTTAAACTCAATTAGTATCAAATTTACCCAAATCCGATTTTTTTATTATCTCTAACGGAAAATTAGTGTAATGACTATTTTACCCTCGGCCCCTTCGCAAAACCCATCTCCCTATCTGGCTATCCATACGAGAAGCACGAACACCTCCTCCCCGGCCATCTTAGAATCCATGTGAGATCTGGACGACGACATCTGGGCGAGGATTGGCTTTGGACGACGACATCTGGGCGAGGGCTGGTGAGGTTTGGCTTTGGGCGAGGGCGAGGGCTTGATTTTGGCGAAGGCTTGGGCGGGAGTTATGGCCTCTCTTTTGGTGCGATCCAGACAAGAGAACGAAGACCTCCTCTTCATGGGGATATTTTATTTCGTATCACTTTCTTCTCTTTTAGGCCCTAAATGCAACAATCTCTTCTCTCTCTCTCTCTCTCTCTGTGTTACTCCCGCTTCAAAGCTCCAATACTTCTTCGAAACATTTAATTATGCTTAATTAAAATTTATTATTACTTATTATTCAAGCTAATATTCCTTTTAAATGACAGAGATTTATTGTACAAGAACTTCAATGACGATATGAGATTTTGCATCATCCACAAAATCCCTGATTTCTTTAAATAAATGTTCTAAATACAATGAATTTGACCAATTTCTCATCATTTAGTCAGTTTATGCTCTGTTTCGTTATTTATGCCTTTATTTGTCTAATTAGAGGAAGCGGGTGCATATATGTAGTCTGTACGTGATCTTGTTGGTTCAGTTTGATAAGTCATAATCTTTATTCAAGACTGATCTGTTCAACGTTAAACCTGAAGTAGTGCAACCCCATGCCTTTGTTAATTTTCAGTAGTGAAATTAAGCCCAAATTGAGACCTAATTTGCCTCAATTGTTCTGCAGGTATGAGAGAAGGCCTTATCTCACCTTCAACCGTGCAAGAAATACAAGCCCTAATTTATTTTCAGCCTTAATACTGGATCAACATATCTGGATTCTGTTCTGTTTGCAAGCTTGGTGGAATTAATTTGTTGCTTTCGATCGAGCATTTAAGAACCATACCAATCGTTCACACGACACTAACAATAATTTTGGGGCTTGATCTGTCACATGGTTCGCATGGTGTGCCAAGATGCTCTCATGGAATTTGTTGGTGTTTTATGGTTTAATGATTTGTTTTCACAAATTCTGAGGTTTCTTCAATATGCTTTCATATTTGTAATTTGATTTTGTAAACAATGCTTTGTATGTATAAATGTGAGTTGTTTGGTTTTGTATTTTATCAAATATGAATGAATATGGTTATGTTTGATAGATGCTTTGTATAAAACATAACTATATGAATTAGTTTGGATTTGATTGGTACTTATTATAGTTATACATGTTAGGTTGTTTTTGATGGTGGTAAACTTTGTGTACAAGAAAATTTTCGTGACAATCGTTTGAAATTAGTTTGCAAATTATGTAGGTAGAATTTCTGAACTTTACAAGTTCTCAAGTATTTACTAAAAAAAATATAAAAATGCTTCATTACAATTAATATACACAAAAAAGAAAATGCTTCCCCTAACATATTGATCTTGCACTACACAATGTAACTGTACTAACATGCTGATTTCATGGTATGAATATATGCATGCAAACGTCCTTATACAAAATTGTTTCCATTAAAATGCGATAAACATTCTTTATCTTAGTGATTGAGTTGCGATTCAAAATGTCTTTCACCCTGACTATGGAGTTTATTTGTTGAGCTGAATAAAACAGAAGTACCAAAATATTTGTAAATTATGTGTTTAATACAAACACAAGAGGAATCATATTTGTATTCTTTTTTTAATTTTTTCTAATTTTTAGCGATTCTTTTATTTATATTAATAAGAGCTTTGTCTTTGAGAGATTCAGAACTTTAAGGGCTTTTATTTCACAGTATGCTTGCTCCAGCTCTCTCTCTTTATCTGCTTGATTTTCAAAACAGTAAATTTTTTTGTACGAAGTAGCAAATCCACCAAAAATTACAATCGGAAGTGAAAAATGAAAGAAAAAGATTGAGACTTTATTCAACAAATAGCCTCCCAATATTCATCAATCGATTCAATTCAACAACAATGGAGTCCTTAGGATTAGGGTTCAAGAGCATCTCCCCAATCGATACAGTGACTATTTGATGTGAGAAGAAGAGACCAATGAAGGGGCAGCGTGAGGGAGATGGGGAACAAGATGAACTGAAGAAAGGTAAAGGGTATTTTAGTCAAATAAAGTTGTATTTAGTAATTTAATTAAAATGAATAGTTTTAAATTATGATTAATTGGATGAGGACTTAACGGCATGGATATATTTGATATTGTGTTAGTTTCAGAAGGATATATTTGATATATTTTTAGTTTTAAAAGGATAAATTTGATATTAATTGAATTTGAGAGGGATAAATTTGATATTTCTAATTTAAGAGGAATTTATTTGATATTTTGAGGTTTAGTAAGGATATACCTGAAATTCCCCCATAATATTATTAGTGACAAGCTGAAGTTACCACTATAATTATGAATATTAAATAGAAAAGTCGAAATTCCCACTATAGAAGAAAAATAATTAAACCATTACTTACCACTATGAAGAATAATAATTTAATAAGAGAGGAAAATATTTTGAAATAAAAATTTGATAAAGAAAAATAATTTTATTTATTGATTATATCTTCCTTATTAACTTGTGCAAGCATCATTAATATAGAGAGGAAGATTTTTTTGAAAATAAGAATTTGAATTTTTCTCACCGTTGCTTTATTAAAAGGAATAAGTTTTTAATTTTTTTTATTGAGGAAAACAATTGAGGTCTCATATACACATCCCCAACTTCACCGTCTCCTTGATGCACAAATTATCGCTGATAAATAGAGTCCACATTTTTATTTAATGAAAAGGTGTTAAATGAGCCCAATTATCAGTTTAAATGAGGACTATGGGAGGTAATTAGGAGACACTTAGCTTTTCAAAAATTGGGTACACTCTGCACATGACAACCAATTAACGCAAATTAACTTTCTTTCTTTTATAGTAGGTGTATCATCTTATGTCCTATATTGAGAAGTTGGCCTTTAGTACAATCAATCAAGAAATATTGTACCTCTTTGCTTTAATTAATGAGTTCCTATCACACTTACTGTACATCGAGGAATATAATTATGTTGGCTCGATTTTATCAAAAACCGTTTACTGATGACGTGGCAAATGGGAAAACCATCTTTTCTGGAAAATGGAGCCTCTTTTTTCTGATTCTGACATATGGTGACTACATCAATACACGGATGGGGCATTCTTGTGGCAAACTAGCCTTTTTCTTAATCTTTTTAGTGAAATTTGACTTATCTATCTCCATGTAAGCAGCACAAGCTTTTTTATGTTTCTAAAGCCTAGCAACACAATAGAAAATTTATCTACAACAATCATTTGTTTCTATTATTTCAAAAAATAAATAAAAATAAACAACCATTTGTTTCTTTTTTCTCATGTTATAGAAAGAACAATAATTTGTTTCTTTTCATATTTCTCCATCACATGGCAACCATAATATGATTATGACTATTCTACAGTATCTTATCTAATTAGGATGAATGGAAAATTAATTTGGTTATGAGGGACAATTGACTGCTAAAATTTAGTGCACATAGTTCCATTGATGTGTAGATACAGTTATCAAATATATGATTATTACAAAGATAGCCTTTCCTCGTTTTGCCATCATTATCCTCATTTTGCCATCATTTCCCAATAATCAGTAACTGAAAGGTACTGTTTTCCATTATGTAGTCAGAATGAAAATCACTTCTTTAATTTTCTGTGTGTTGCATTTGAATAAATTTTATAAATGATTCAATAACAATTATGTAAAAAAAAAGGTGAATCTCGCACAATCATGTAATGAGTTTACGGAGAAATTAAAGTATTATGAGTTAATTGATGAATTTGCTTCAAAAAGTCCAAGGAAGTACTGTATCGTTGAAAAATAAATTGGTATATTTTTTTTTAATTTTCATGAATAGAAGTATGTCTTGAAAAATAAATCGGTAATTTTTTTAATTTTCTAGAATAGAAGTATGTATGACAATTCAAAAGAAAAATAGAATAGATGTATGTCTTTTATTTTTCATTACGTTACTTATTCTTTATTTGTTTTAACAAGTGATAATGACAACATTTGTAAACTAATTTTTGCCCTTCATATTTTTATATGTATTTTTTATTATGGGAGCAATATTTCGAACCGGCAATTCGAGGCCGTTACAACTTGGGCTAGGGCAACTAAAATGTCGAGGCCGACCCTGAGCCCATACATGTTCATCATCTTTCCACTATATATACACATTAAGTTCACTATTTCATCACAAACACAAGCTTCATTCTTCACTATTCCATCTCCTTATCATGGAGGCGACACCTATTCTATTAGCAGTCTTTGCGATCGCCCTTGGTTCGCTCTACTGGTTCTTGTGTGTAATGGGCTCGGCTGAAGTGAAAACAAAGTCAGCTACACAAGTCAAAACAGCCTCAATCAATCGAAACGGTCAGGTCCATGATAAGTTCAATCAATTCTGGTCATTTTTTCGTAAACCGAAGGACGTCCCTACCTCAAACTGAAGGTCCCTTCAGTGGTAAGTACCTACTATGATTTGATTACTGATATCGTCGAGTGGAGGTGTGGACCATCTATCTCAGGAAAGTCTCACCATGAATCCACTCGGCTTCACGAAGAACATGCAGCTCATCTCTTGTCTGCCGGTAATATTACAATCTAAGTAATTACATACTGATTCATAAACAAGTACTCAAAGACAATTAACATTTCAGAATGCCTAACTAGACCCTAACAACTTTTCCTTCAAAAAAAAAAACAAACAAAAAAAAAAAATAGACCCTAACAACTAATTTAATATGTGTAAATGAAGTTGTACAGCAGGTGTAAACTCATCTAGCTATTTAAGTAACTTCAATCTCTATTAAATATTCAACGTGAGATTTATTCTCCCTCTTCTCAAATTAACAAAATCCCTCACTTAAAATTTCAATATATCCTCGTCATAACTAAATATGACACGATCTCGTCCTAATATACATCTTTGAACATTCACCAATCATCGAACTCTCTTCCAACACACATAGGTATGTATTCAGTTGCAAAACTAGTTATCAATTTGTTAGAGGCCCTGTTCATTCTGTCCCAATATAACTACGTACTCAGGCATAATAACTGGCACAAAATGCTCAAGTCAAGTCATACTAGTAATACGCCCTCAAAAAAGTCATACTAGTAATAGTCTATGTAGCTAGTTAAGTAATTTCACTCTCTAATAAAATGCTTAAGGTGGAAGTAATAGCCTATCAATTTTTATTCAAGGAGTTACAATCTATCTCTCCATGTTTATTTCTGGGGTGTATAATATCTAAAATGCAACATCTGCTTGACACAGGCTGTGGAATCGGAGGACCTATGCGTGCCATTGCATCTTTTTCTGGAGCTCGTGTTACCGCCATTACCATTAACCAGCACCAGGTTTCACGTGCTCTTGTGCTAACCAAAAAATGGGCCTCGAGTCGAGTCACTATGTGAGGCCATATGCGGTAACTTCCTCGAGATGCCTTTCGACGAATCTTCCTTTGACAGAGCATTTCCCATTGAGACCACGTGTCATGCACCAAACCTTGAGGATGTGTATAGTGAAATCTATCATGTGCTCAAGCCAGGTGGACTATACGTATCCTATGAACCCAAGCAGATATCGTAGATGTTGCGAAACATGTCGGATTTGAGGTGATACAAGAAAGAGACCTCGCTCTGCCACCGTCTGGTCCGTGGTGGACCCGGCTCAAGATGGGCCGACTGGCATATTGGAGGAATCATCTCTTGTTGTCTATACTTGCTATGGTTCGGATTGTGCCGAAGGGTGTGGCTGAGGTGCATGATATGCTGTCTGATACTGCTTTGCAGCTCACTGAAGGCGGCGAGACCGGCATTTTTCACCCCTAATGTATATGATCCTCTGCCGGAAGCCAATTTCTCCAGAAATGGAAAACACAAACTAATGAGAAGATCGAGAAGTAGTGGTTTGTAGTTTTATATATGAAATTGTGAAATAAATAATGAGATATGTATGTCCATGTAATGTTCAGTTCCTTTTATTTTTCATAAAAGAACCTTTGCATGTTATTTCAAAATAAAATAAATAAATAATAATAATAATAATAATAATAATAATAATAATAATAATAATAATAAATTATAATTATAATAATAATAATAATAATAATAATAATAATAATAATAATAATAATAATAATAATAATAATAATAATAATATGTTTTTTTTGGGGATAAAAATATATCCGATATTTCATTGTTATGATTGATGAGAGAAGAACATTAGCTTAAATAGGCCTAATATGGCCCAAATGTATTTTTATGTATAAGGCCCATGTAAAGTCAAGTATATCTTTATCTTTTCCCTATGGTAGTGTTTGGCAATGGGTTAAAGGAGGGATAAGGAAACTTATCCCTCTTAACTCTGACAAACAACAAATTGATAAGCAGGGTTAAGAGGCAAAAAGTGGATGAAAAGTTAACCCACCCCAAGACATGGGATAAGGAAAAATCAAGTTAACCCCCATATTTCTTACCAAAATACCCTTGTGTAATTCTTCTTCCAAATTTTTTATTAATTTGAATCAAAGCTTTTTCCCTTTCAGCTGACAAGTGTTCTTTTTTTTTTTTTCACATATCAAGTTCTTTTGCAACTTTAATAATGTAAAGACTTATTAAAATTAAGATTAATAAAAAAAATTCAATAATACAAAGTTGTTTATCCAAATATGGCTAATAATATTTATTCATATTATTAATAAAATACTTATAAATAAAATATTTATTAATAAAATTTATTAGTAAAATAATTATTAATATTTATTAATAAAATATTATTAATAAAATAATTATTAATATTTATTAATATGGCTACTAATAATTATTAATTAATATTTATCATTTCAACAAATAAATAAAGACATTATAGTCATTTGCAAAAACTTATATTTTTAAATTAAACACTATCTCTTTTTTATCTCTATCATCTTACCAAATATCATTCTAAAATGGAAAGTTAAAATAAGATAACTCCTTATCTCTTCAAAAAGTTATCCCAACCTTATCTTGTTGCCAAACGAAGCCTATGTATACACACTATTATATCCGGGCTATTTTACATAGATGTAATGGTCTGAATGCCTCAAATCGAACTTACTACTTTGATCATTGAATTACAATTTTATAACTAAGCACACATAGCTGAGAGAACTATTAAGACAATTCTGAGCCAACACTATAATGTACGATCAATTCTGAATTTCAAAAAAAAAAATTTGCCATAATTGAAAATAGAACTAATATCTCATGGAATATGGATAATGGTTGAAAAATAAGTGTAAGACGCGGAATAAAAGCAGGACCCATGACATTGCA
The DNA here is from genome assembly GCA_027726005.1 of Juncus effusus. Classification (NCBI taxonomy): domain Eukaryota; kingdom Viridiplantae; phylum Streptophyta; class Magnoliopsida; order Poales; family Juncaceae; genus Juncus; species Juncus effusus. The sequence continues at coordinate 9,073,924 of CM050897.1, forward strand.
CTTTGTTTTTCACATGTGACAAGTCGGTGCTTTTACGTACCAAACTAGATAAAAATTATTTAAAAAGATGTTCAATATTATACCATGTCTTTTGCAATACTTTCGGAAAAGATAAAGATATCAATGGTATTTAAGAACATGGTCCCTTTCCTTATTATACTATATCGTTATATAGAAGTACAATGTACGTGATGTACAATGTACGAGTATATTGAAAAATATATTCTCTATCGGTAAATAAATATATATGAAGCACAGTGTATGGTCTTGGTCTATTTCTTTAGATCTACCGGGGTTGGGTAAGTGAATAGAACATGTTTACTTGCTTATTAATTTTTGAGAACTCCAGTCATCCAAATTCTTTTAGTATATGTATATACCTTCTTTTTGCACTCTATATTCTATGTTTTTTTTTACTTTCGTATATTTTTTTTTTGTGTCTCTGTACTCTTTCTTATACAATTATATGCAATTTTATATGTAAATGTACATATTATTTTTTGTGTGATAATATATGCTATTTTTGAAAAGGAAACATTCAGATCACTGGCTTTAAAATTATCTAAATATCACAATATCATATTGTTATACATTTTTAGTTTTCCATTATACTTTGTATACACTTTTTGAAAAAACATATACTGATCTTTTAGCTTAAAAAAAGATGAGAGCACACACCGTACCATCCAAACAAATAGCGCATTTTATCACATCCATTCATTTTTTTATAATTAAAAAAATCAATTACATAAACTATTAATGAGTAAACAAAAATGTTATGCTTAATATATATATACTCCAAATTTTGATAAAACTATTTTAGTTTTACACTGAATAATGAATATAAACGTTTGAATATATACACGATTAATTACCTTCCTTTATTTTATAAAATACATACCATTATGTGTATTATATCTTGTATACGAACTTTGAATTGGTTTTGATTCAAAATAATTTTAGATTGTTGATTTAAGGGATACATGATTTGATCAACACATAAATTTCGACAGTCAAATGTACATGGAAAAAACATGAGACGACGTCTCATACTCGCATTTGCCTCTAACTCTCCATCAACTGCTAAATCCGTGTATAGTACAATTATTAGTCGACTTTAAACCTGGCTGCCTCCTACTGGCACTCTATATAAAACTCTTAATAGAACAGTAAAGAAGAAAAAAAATGCCAAGTTCATGTGATGTGGGTCCAATTCTTGTTTCTGTTCATCTAAACAGGTTTAAATCCTCGTGACTCGTAAATACTATGTAATATGTGCACCGAATAATTAAAAGAACAAAGTAATATTGCAACTTAAGTTTAAGAACATTTGATATGTAAGTTATTGACTCGCTACAAATGTGACATGTTTATCCGTACAGGCGACTACATCTAAACAGTGCATCTACTGCACTCTCTCTCTTACTAATAAAATCATTAAAATATCGTTTGATTCTGTTCCATCCCGTTGAAAAATGGAAATTTATTATGAACTTATAAAATAATTATTCTCTCCTTAGCCAGATCTGCATGAGCTGGCTTACTAACTCTCTTGACAAGTATATAACCCATTATACATACACCTCTCTTGTATCTAAACTAAAAAGAGTAGACAAACTCACAAACCCGGAAGAGAAGAGAGTCAAGTGAAAATGGAGTTCAAAGAAACAAACCCTAGCTCACCACTAAAAAGAGATGGAAGAAAGTTATCAAGATGCCCAAGGCTAGACATGAATGTGAAAACCCTAGATGCAGTAGACCAAGCATGCATGGGAGATAAGGCCGGTAAAACTCGACTGGTACAACTCAAGATTGTTATTAGTAAAAAAGAGTTGAAGCAACTAATGGCTGCCTCAAATGGGAAGGTGAAAAAGGGAAATATGTTTCAAAGTGATCTTTTATCTCAACCTTCAATGGAGCAACTTTTGAATGTGTTGAAAAGAAAAGTGGATGCGAACAGAGAGGGCAGACGGGTCAAGTGGCGACCCGGTTTGAAAAGTATACCGGAAGACATATGATTATCTGATTGGATCTGAGAAATAAATTCGTATTAAAACAACTCTTCAGAAGGAACAAAAAAGAAACTCTTCAATGAAACAATTCTTCAACAGTTTTGTTGGTTTAATTTGGCTATTTATTTGGAATTGATGGAAGTAGATGTATAGAATAGATAATAGGTCCTAATTAGATGGTTCATTTATGCGGTTAGCAGACTAATGTATTTTGAAGGTTTGCTAACCGACTTTTTCTCTTATTTTTGGAAACGAACTCTTTGTAATAATTTTTATTTCATTTTAAGTTTATATGTTGCATTAATAATGGAGGGCAGATATACCTTTCTATATTTTTTTAGTTATGCTACTTGCAATTTTGATTTATTTTCTTCTTCGGAGCTTGTATGAACTGTTTTTATTTCGTTTAATGGAATTTCAATAAGCAGTTTGCCTATCATACTTCTTAGTTTGAAATATGCCGAAGTCCCAACGATCCTTTGTGAGATAATGTTCTTACATTTTTAGTTTGCAACAAAACTACTCTTAGTTTACAAAATAAAGTTTGTGTCATTTTAGCTGGCGCATGCAGATTTTTTTTGCCCTTACACCATTTTAATAAAAGAAACCCAATTTCCATTGACGAAAATCATTTGTGCCATTTGCAATGATGATTTTTACATAGTTTACATTATCTGAAATAAAGCAAATACTGTTTCGGAAAACTCAAAAAACATTCTTATATGTTTAGAAACTAAAAGAAAAAGCTGCTGGTGTACTGCTAAACAGAGAAAAGAAAAATAATCAAACTGACGATTTTTTTTTATAAAAAGAACTAAACCTTTTTTTGATAAAGTACATTTAGATCTTCATACATTCGAGGAAATTATATATATTATCATTCATACAAAATTAATACATGCACCAAACAATTATTTGACCTGTACCTTCGAATTTTTATGCTATGGACAGGCTATAGAGACCACTCCAATTTAATGTGACACTGCCAATGAAATAAATTTCTGTGGGTCCATTTTTGGACCCAGATAGATGAATGTATTAATTCGTTTAAATGGCATATTCTGATTGGTTTGGTCCACATGGACCCACGCCACTTAATAAATGGTTCAAGATTATTGATATCATTTTTTAAGATTCTTGAATTTTAGTTTCAGAAATCTATTTTAATTTAGGAAAAAATACATCTTGCCCCAATTCTTGGATCATTTTTTTTTTTTGAAATTATTATTATAATATCACATATACCAATAGTTAATGAAAAGTTTACTCATTAAAATATAAATAATTTTTATTTTCTTCTTTAAAAAATAATAATTCTTAATGAAATATTTTATTTTCAGGTTAAAATCATCAAATATAAATTTGTCGGAATTTTCTTGTTATTTTGAGTTCCATATTATTATGGTTCCAATTTTTTTTCTTACAAAAATATGTAAATATAGATTATATAAATCAAGATGTACAAAAATGATATGCTTATTAACTTACATTTTATACCTTATTTTTCATTTCTCTTTGAACATTTTATCTCGACCGTTGTATCATTTTTTTTTGAAATTAGCTTTTTATTTAAATTATTACCACAATATCACATAAAGACATATTGATATTATTCCAATTTTATTTTTTCTTGATAAAATATGTGAATATAGATTATATAAAAGAACATGTAATAACATGATAAGCTCATTTACTCTTATAATATTCTTTTACCTCTCTTTGAAAATTTTCAAGAGAAATATTATCAATTTTCTTTTCGTTGTCAAATCAAAAAATTTATCAAACCTTAGCTTTTAATTTAAATTATTATCATAATATCACATGATTAGTTAGATTAATGTTCAGTGTTCTTCTAGTTTGTAGTAAAGTTCTGAGTTATATTAGTTTATACTAAAGATAGTCTAAAACAGTCTTATTCGGTTGTCAACGGAATAAGCTGTAATTATTCCATTGACAACGGAATAGACAGTGAGATTCCGTTGTCAACGGAATATAAAGATTTCTAGCCGTTTGAGCATTTATTTGGCTAATTTTATATCTTCTTTGGTATTCCGTTGGCAACAGAATAACTGCTTTGCCAACGGAATAGCATGTTTTTTTTCCATATTTGTGAGCTGCTCCTTCCATCTTTATAAGGATTAGTGATTATCGGAGCTCAAAGACAAGCCCTGGAGAGTAGGCTCTCACGAACGCGGTAAGGGACGATGGTGAGAACGGGACAAAAAAAACCACCTAGCCGAACTTCGTCAACAGATCTGATGTTCAGTATTTTTGTTACTTTCCTTTTATTTATTCATTATTTCTTCAATTATTTAACTATTACGACCATTTGCCTAAAAGTGTAATAACCTAAAAGTTGGCAAAATCTAAAAGTCAAATCCACACTTCCGCACGAAATTAGGCCTTTTATACTCCCCTATAGGCCGCAATCGAACAACATTTAGCGTCTAAAAAAAATAAGAAGAATGGCGGTGACAAAGTTTGAAGAAAATGAGTAATGTTACATTTTGGATGTAGATATATATTTTTCCCATATATATAATAGTAATTATAATTTTTTCTAAAGTTAATCATCTATAATTTAAGCTTATGTAGTTTCAACTAAAATCTTCGAAATAAATTATCTTGCATTTTATTTTTTTTGATCTCATTCATGTAAGCCTGATTAATACTTAATTTATTTTTTTAATATAATATGTCAAGGCATAATGACATAAAAAAATCAAAGACAACAATTTTGAATTCTTATGTATTATTTATGCACTATGCATTCACAAACTTTAATTTTGAATTTTCATAATTGCAAGTTATACATTATTAGATTGAAATAGTAATGTTACATTTTGATACGTAGTATACATATTTTCCTCATATATATAATATTAAATATAGTTATTATGTTTTATTTTTTTAAATTAACAATCTATAATTTAATCTTATGTAGTTTCAACTAAAATCTTCAAAATAAATTATCTTGCATTTTATTTTTTTTGATCTCATTCATCTAAGCCTGATTAATACTTAATTTATTTTTCTAATATAATATGTCAAGACATAATGACATAAGAAAAGCAAAGACAACAATTTTGAATTCTCATGTATTATTTATGTGCTATGGATTCACAAATTTTAATTTTGAATTTTCATAATTGCAAGTTATTGCATTATTAGATTGAAATAACTATTAAAATTGAAATACTCTTCGCGATTTGCGAGCATTATCCTAGTTCTCCATTATGTGTTGGAGTACATCAACGTTGGAGTACAATGTTTTATTATGAATTACTATTTTTTTAATGAAGAAAAGGAAAAACTAAATATGTTTTAATAAATGAAATCTTCATTTCTCTTTGTATTAATAAATGAACATAATTATGTACTATGATTCGTTATAACCATTTGATTCAAATCTAACAATCAAAAATAATTTTAACCGTTCTCACCTAATCGGGAATAAAAATAGTAAACATCAAAATTACCAATCATTATTGTACATGTTACTGTGATATGTAAATAATATCACATGAAATCAGAATAAGTAACAAATTTAATAATGTATATGTAATCATGCGATTTAACCCAAAGAAAAAATAATTGAGGTGATGTGATCTCTTGAGAATGCTCAAAAGACTTTAAAAAATAAAAGGGCAGGGAAATTAAACTCGAACTTTCAAAGTTCTAAGTAAAAAGGGAAAAATAATGATTTTCAAACTTCTAAATAAAATTTAAAAATAAAAAATTTATATTTTCCACATTATTTTTATTTCTTACAAAAAGAAAAAAGAATCGGAATATTGAAGTACAGCAAAACGATGCATTAGGCCAGAAGGTTGCCCTGTACCGTACTTGAAAGGATAATGTCATACTGATGTGCATCCAAAAAAACACGTAACATCACATCACATGCTAACTGGCATTAAACTGGTTTAGTTTATCAAGTTTAATAAATCCTACCTCATCATCTCATCATGCTTGCGTCTCACATATTTTCATTTTTTTTTAATATTTTCGTAGTTGATAGAGTGGACAAATGCACATTTAATGAGAAGTTGTCCTGTTTAGTTAGATGATCTTATGTGCATTGCATCCATCAACTGTATTGGATTTTTTAATTTGGTCTAATATGCAAGTTGGAATGAGCTAAAATATTAAGAAAAGCAAATGGATTTTTCCAATTTTTAAGAATTTTACAATTTCAAAAAAATATTTAAGAATTTTAAAATACTACATAAAATTAGCTCTTATTGTGAGAAAACTCGTTTATATCGTAGAAAAAAATTAGTTGCAGACATTGTGTGCTATTAGTTACTTTCTTTTCTTCTTATATTATGTTCCTTCACTCTTTTTTTTTTCTTTTTCCCCCCAAATTTAACATAACATACTATTACCAAGTTTACATCCTTCAATTTGTATTATTTTCATTCATCTATTTATAGCTTTGACTAATTAAGTTATAAGAAAATGACTGAATTTTTGAAATTTACATTTAAACAAAACTCACAATTACTTTTTTTTTCTTCATTTGAACGATTATATTGGCTATAAAATTTTAGACACAAGTAAATAAAAATAAAACTATTACATGAAACGCTTGGACATCTTATAAAAATGATCATAGCATAGGATAACTAATATATGGAGCGATTGAACACCTTATAAAAATGATTATTACATAGGATAACTAACATATGGAGTGCTTGAACACCTTAAAGAAAATGATCATAACTAACGTAGACAAAAAAGAATCATAATTATTTTTAGCCGTCACATAAATATAGTGTGTTTAATTTATATTTTCACGCAGACCACACAGAATGTCACATTAGATCTTATATATCATAGGATCACATGTGGCTTGTTAACAAGTGGGGCAAATCATGTCATGCAATTTTGATTAATTTGTAAACTAAGTTCGAAGTTTATGCTAAGCATGAATGTACATATATGAATGTACATGCACATTTGATGGACATATGAAAATAGAAGAAAAAAACCCTATAATTCAGGTTGTTGCTTCCTTCAAACTCGCTTCTCCCATGTGATTCTACTCGCCTAGTCCACGCATTTCTTCCTCCCTATTTTCTTGTATTTTTTTTAGACCCCTATTTTCTTGTTTTGCTCTTTGAGCTTTCTCATTTTTAAACTAACTTTACAAAATAACTACAAAAATAATATATTTATATTGAATTATAATAATAGTGTTTCCAAATGTAAAGGCATTTGAAGTTTTTTCTTAATATGCATAAATTAGATTAAATGAAGGTCTTGTACAGCATAAAGAACTTCACCATATATTTGCTTCTCTAAATTATTTTTTTAATTCATTTTTTCAATACATACTCGATTAATGTTTTATACGACTGTATTTGCTTCTCTAATTTTTTTTTTAATTCATTGTTTCAATACATACTTGATTAATGTTTTATACGACTCCGTCTATTATATGTGATTATAGTACCGATGTTGACTTTTTTTTCGTTGTGCAATAAGTAATTATGAGATAATAACAAAATATCATTTTCCCCATGTTACCTCTCCCTATTACAAGTTACATACGTGAAAATCATTGCATGCATATATATAGATCCTCACCTGAACAGATTTTCTTTTTGCCATCTTAGGCACAGATTTTCTGTGACATAGCATCGACCCACTTTTGAAACTAAATGAAGTTTTATATTAATATGGTTGTTTTTTATGTACAAAACATTGTGATTAATTAGTTCAAAACTAATTAAAGACAATCAAATTAACTCAATAATGCATATAATAATTAAGATTTAAATCAGATAAATGCATTCCTGCCGTGTGGGCCCATTAAAAGATAGCATAAATTTGGGCACTGAAATTTCTTCCAAATAATCTTTTAAAGAAAAAAGAAAAATGAATAACTTTTTTTTTTTTGGAGAAAATAGAGACAGTTCAACTGTAATTTGGGTCAAGCTTTGAAGGCCATAATAATGGAGTTTGGTTCACCGTCTACTTTCAATACGGAAACTGAAATTAAATTAAATTAAATTAAATTAAATTGCAATATTAACAGTTTAAAGGATCCGAAGATTCTGTTAATTGTATAGTGACACTTGGATTTTGCTTTTTTAAACAAGCCCTTAAGCAATTTGTATAGTGACACTTAGAATTTGTTTATTGTATGAAAAAATATCAACAAGTTAAACTGCAATTAATAGGTTGGTTGCAGTTAACTGTTATGCGTGTCACGAATTAATTAATTGACTTAACATTATTACTTCATTTTGGAAAATTAAGTGATTATATTATATTATATTATATTATATTATATTATGAGAACAAAGATTGCAAATAGCAAGCGTTTAGCAGTTTGCAGTGTTAAAATTATTTTTGTAGCATATAGCGCTTAGCGAACGCTACTGGGTATGATATAACAGATGTATAGTATGTAACGGATGATATCATTAACTATCATTTAGAGGAAGGAAAAGATTTGGTTCTCCCATCATATCTACCTTCCATTATCTCCCACACTATTGGGGGCCCAATTTAGGGAGTACGGCCATATTTCAAACTATTTTTTAAGTACCTCCTAATAGCTCAAATTCAAATCAGCTCAAATTATTGACTCCCACCCAGCTCCCATCCATATCATCTCGCAATATTTTGATTTCGCACGATATGTTCAGATTGGTATGTGTTTTGTTTAGACATGTATGGATTTATACTATACTGGTATGTGTTTTGTTTAGACTGGTATGAGTTTGTCGACATTTGATATATAATGACTAGTATGTGTTTGTTCAAATCTGGTATGAATTTTTATTCATCTGATATGTATTTTGTTTAGACTTGTATGAGTTTATATCTTACTGGTATGTCTTTTACTTTAACTGGTATGCGTTTGGCAAAATTTGATATATAATGACTAGTATGTATTTGTTGAAATCTGGTATGGACTTATATTCATCTGATATGCGTTTTGCTTACACTTTGTATGTGTGTAATAACTTACTTGTATGTGTTTTGTTTTCATTGGTATTGACATCTATTCATCTGTTTGTATGTTTTTGTTTAGACTTTGTATGTGTTTATACCTTACTGGTATATATTTTGCTTACACTGGTATGGACATATATTCATCTGAAATGTGTTTATTTAGATTTTGTATGTATTTATACCTTACAGGTATGTTTTTTGCTTCAACTGGTATGCGTTTGTCATAATTTTTGAAATATAAAGACTAGTATGTGTTTGTTGAAATCTGGTATGGATTTCTATTCATCTGATATGTGTTTGTTTAGGTAAAAACACTGAAAAAATCCGAAAAATTATACTAAAAATATTTCGAAACAGTAAAAAAAAATTTACTAAAAATGAGAAGAAAAATAGAAAAAAAAACACCAAAAACATGCCATAAAAACGCGGGCGACCCTTCGTGAAGGATATCTGTCTAGCTGAGAGTATGGAACGTCAAAAAAAACGCGACAAATTGAAAATATCGCGAGAATTTAAAATCTTGAAAAATTGAATGGGACCTATTGGGAGATAGGAAAAAAAATGTATGCTTAATTTTTATGGGAGGTAATTTGGGAGCTTCTAATAATATCATAAATATGAGAGTTGATAGGAGGTAGTAAAATGGGAGGCCAAAATGATTTTCTGAATACCTCCCATTTAGGTGTCACGTGTCGCGCTATGATTGATTGGAATGTAGGGAGCCAGTAATTATGGGAGGTAAATAGCCGTTCCCTTAGAGGAAATACATTCTTTTGTAAAAGAAAAGTGATAATTTGACTTACTTTTAATCAAAAAAATATCGTAATTAGACTATTTATTCATTAAATAAGTTCTTAAATTCAAATATCTTATTTTTATAGCCCAAAAGATGATATTTAAAGTTAAAAAAATATAGCGTAAAAAAAAACTCACAGCGTGTAGCATTTTGCCATTAAAGAAAAAATATACCGCGCTATTTGTAACTATGATGGGAACTCTTATATTATATCTGAAAAGTAACCTAGTTAAAGAAAATAGTATAGAGGCCTAAAAAATAACACATGGACATAAATAAAAACAATATATAACAGAACAATATATATAGATTTTTAAAAACATATGACAACGATAATAAACTAATATAATAAAACAATGTATAACAATAAAAAAAATATATATATATATATATATATATATATATATATATATATATATATGTCATAAAATAGTATATAAAAACAAAAAAAAACAACAGATAAAAGTAATTTATTAAGAGCATACTATCAAGCAATAAATAAACAAAATATACCTTAATAGTACATAAGTATCATAAAACAATATAGGTATAATGAAAACAGTATATAGGTATTTTAAACTTCATAAGTTCTTACATTGAACCGTATAGTACACATTAAATTGTACAAGCAAAATGACGGCTGGGTTGAGCCTGCATATCAGCAGATGCAGGGAATGTCCTGACTATACCTTAAGCAATATGACAATATGTTAACTAAATTTAAATAATTATATTAGATGACTAGATCAGTACACCATTTTAATTACTATAACATTTGCATTCAATCACTTTTACTTTACAACTAATGAATTTTTTTAACTATTTAGGCAAAAAAAGAAATTGTTTTTAATTATCTTTTTATTTAATTTTAGAATTTTTAACTATCGTTTTATTGGAGATAACATGAAGAAAAAGCCTTTTTAGTTGTGAGCATGTTACTTATCCAAGATTCTGCATTGGCCATGTGATGCCAGGCCACAAAATAACCCTTTCTTTCTCCCATTTCTTCTCCTTCTTACAATCGAGATCTATACACCTCCTCCTTGTCTATATATTCTTTCCCTCAGGTCCCTCCCCCTACATTGTCTTTGTCTCCCCCCAATCAAATAAACCAACCCAACAAGAATCAAACCAAGAAAGAGCCATGGAAATGCTTCATGGTCGACACGTGATCTCGCAAGAAGAGGTTAATGGCGTAGTACGAGTGAAAATCGTCATAAGCAAGAAGGAATTGAAGCAAATGGTTTCTTCATTAGGTCATCAGAAGCAAAACGTTAATGGCGGGGATAATTATCAGAGAAAAACGAAGGCACCTACGGAACAAGAGTCGTTTGAGAAGATGTTGTATGTTTTGAGAAAAAGACATGAAAAGAGAGTCGAGGCGAAGAAGAAGAAAGGAGAACAGGTGGAGGAGTGGCAGCCAGCTCTTCAGAGTATTCCTGAAGAGATTTAGTTAATTACTTGATTATTCAATTGAAGCTAGTTTGATTTGAGATTTTGAGAGATGATTTTTGTTTGTACAGCTGATTTTTGTAAGATTAATGTGATTAATTAGGCAGTGTTGCCTTGAGTTTCTTTTTTGAAGCTTTTGCTTTAGAGCTATGGGCATATATTTATGCATTTTAGTTTTTTTCTTCATAATCTCCTTTTTTGGGTCAATTTTTGCCTTGATTTCTACTTGCTACTGAAATAGTTTAGCTAATTTTATTCAACGAACAACAGGAGTATATTCTTGAAAAGTTATTTTTGGGATCACAATGGAAATTTAAAATTGACAAAAATGAAATATTTGTATAATTATTTAAAACCTCTAGTTTGGCTTATCAGTTCACTGGATTGGAATAATTTAAGAATTTCTGAGCAATCAAATTGGAGTCATTTCAATTATATTTTGAGGAAAATTTTGAAAAAAAAACCCCCTGCATTATTAGAAACTAGCAGGTACCCTCGCTCCGCTTTGTCGTATGTATATTTAATATTTTTTACAAATTGTTTATTAAAAATAAAATTATAATTTATAATATTATTTATCTTTATAATAGATAACTCGTATACTATGAAAATGTTTAATTATGCTTCATTAAATTTTTTATTTTTACAAATTATTTACTTTTAATAAAATTATAATTTATGATGTTATGTATCAATTATAAAAAGACAACTCGTTGCTTTATTATGCTTCATTGAATCTCTTTAAGCAAAGTACACTTATCATTTTTTTCTTTTTTTATTCAATCCAAAATAATTTTATATTTAATAAATAATTTTTCCTATTTTATGTAAAATACTATTTTTTTGTGTGGGACTCACATGCTCTTGTGTTTAGGCCGGCACTTTTATGGATGAAAGTTATGTTTGATAAAATTAATGAGTTACTCATTGATGAAAAACACTCAAAATAATGATTCATCATATAAGATATTACAAATATATATCTACATTATTTCTTAGTGGACCACAACATTTTCAAAATTGGTACATAATCCGGTATTGCCGTATTAATGCTAAACTTTATAACAGGTCATTTAGAAGTTATATTTTCAGTCGTTTTATCGAATACTATACAGAAAGTAGTACAGAAAATCCTATGAAGTAATATATGAGAGAAACTCATAAACAAATAGTAATAATTGCAAAACTAACACATTCGGAGTCCGGTAAAGTTGAAATGAAAACTTACATTATGGTCCATGCACTCCTAAACATCTTCAAATTATATCAAGAAAAATACCCACTTCAAGTGTCCACTTTTTTTATTTTTTGTAAATCAAGAATCATATTTTTAACATATTTTAAATAAAGTATTTTTTTTACTATATTTCTTCTTTAGATTTTATATACTGTTTTAAAATAATAATAATTATGTGTTGCATTATAGTATTATATAATTTAGTCCAAAATAATATATTTTTTTCCTTTTCTTCAAATTAATAAATTATATAGTATTATATATAGTCCAAAATAATATATTTTTTCTTTTCTTTCAAATTAATAAATGATATTCACTATTTTTTTTGGAAATAAGAAATTATATTTCAAGATAATCAATATTTATTATTATTCATTTCAAAATAATAAATATTAAATATTTGATGTTAAAAAATAGATTTTTAATTTACAATTAACAAAAAAGAAATGGATAAATAAATACTACTTTTGGTATAACTTGAAGACATTTAAGAATGCTTGGACCATTTTGCAAGTTTGCCTTTGAGATATTAGATTGACCTGATATATAGTGGGTCATTTCAAAATGATAATATAGTTGTAAAATGACTTATTACATTAAAGTTTGTACTTAAGAGTCCATAGAAAATCCAACAGAAGTACGTGTCATGCATCTAGCTCAAACTGAGCTTTGTATACAGTGATAATAATAATAATAATAATAATAATAATAATAATAATAATAATAATAATAATAATAATTGGAAAAAAATACTGAAATTACATAAAACACTCCTATAGCTAGTTCCAAATCCAGACTAACACCATTAGGTTGTTCCTATTTTAATTATTTAAAAAAAATATTTTATAAAGTAAGAATCTCTTTTTCTTTCTTGAAGTTAACGGTGCGCGGATATTTTTTCTGTAATTTCGACAATAATAGAGGAGCTTTTTGCATTCCAATAATACTCATTTTTTGCAATTTTTTCTAGATTTTATTTCCAAATGAAACAAGCTGATATTTCCAATAAAAAAAATCTTCATTTCAAAAGACAAAAATATATGCAACTGCAAACCTATTGAGTAGGGTAGTTAAATTTTAACAAATATTAACTTGAATCACAAACAGTTATTTATTCCAAAAATCTCATGGAAAAACTACAAAAGGTGATAAAATAAGATGAACCTAAGTCCTATGATCTAGAATAGAACCCAATCTAAGAATTCTCTCCCCGAGAGTCTTACACTGCTTCACATGCATTGAAGACGGAAGATTGAAGGAAAGTCACCATGTAGGTCAACCTTCAATATTTTTACCATAAATTAGTCAACCATTTTCTTTGAAAATATTAAGTTTATATTTTCAATGAATTATTAAGCTAAAAATCTGGGCTAGAGAGAAGATTATATTAGAGGGCATTGTTAAAATCTTATGGAAAAGTAGGAGAAGTTTCCGCATCACAGTTTGAAATTTATTTTTATTGTTAATTAAAAATGTCAGCCCGAATACATTTACACGCCCAGACCTTAATGATGTCCACATTATATTTGTCCTCAAAAAACATAGAGAGCTAATACTGCGCTACGGGTACTGTAACGACGATATATAAAAACTGAAAAAAAATATATAAACAGAAAACAAACAATATATAAAAAATTCATTTAGTAAAACAGTATATATTTTAAAAAATAAAAACAATATATAAAAACATATGAACTGAAAACAAATAGTATATAAAAATTCATTCGGTAAACAGTATATATTAAAAAAAATGAAAACAGTATACAGCGTATATAGAAACGCGTTTTCCATTTCCCAAAAACATAATATTGATTAATGCTAATAATTAGTGCACTATATTATTTAAACTAACTCTAATTTTCATTAATTACTCTAGGTGAAACTAATTAACTAACCATTTTTTCCTCTAATTTCGTTCAAATAAATTCATTATATATTTAAAATATATGATTTTATATAGTATTTTCTTCATATATTTTTTATGTACTCTATCTTATAATTATCTCTCCTCGCTTTTATGATTGTGTCCTAAGAAGTGATGTACTGTAAATTATCTTGGAGCGATTCAATAATTTTGCACGTATATAAGATGGAAAATACATTTTAAATTAGTTTAGACAATATGGATAATATATTTTCAATAATTTACCTTATTTTATTAATATAAGAATTATATATAAAATGCATATTATTATTCTTTGTCAAAATCTAAAGGTACCATTATTGCTTTACAGTATTAAGTAGGATTATCTAGATAGCTCTCATGACTCCATATATCTCTCAAAAAAACGCCAGAAGCGGGCTCTCTTCAAAATCCTACCTGACTTAGGGCACGGCTTCCTTCGGGTCTTCATCTCCTCCGTAGATCTACTAATAGCCCTTTCATGATAGATGACATTTTCATTCATTGATCCTTCTTGTGACCTTTCTTCGGATTTCCTATTTTTTTTTCCTCTAATTAATCTCTTGCATTTTCTCTTCTTACTCTACTCATTTTTCTTCCTTCTATATATGTTCTCCTCAATCGCTTTCTTTTCATATTTCCTTTTTACCTTTCCAATCTCCTCATCAGGAGCGGAAGTATCAGCCAATTCTAAAATTTTGATAGAGTAGTATATATAAGTAGTACTTTAGTGAAGAAAAATTTTAAATACATGTATTTCTATATATTTGACACCTCTAAAATTTTTGTATATTGTTAGTTAGTAGGAAGAATTTTTTTGTCTTCCTCAGATAAATACAGTTAAGCTCCGCCACTGCACCTCACTTAACTATTTTTTTTATTCTCTCTCCTTAAATCTTCTCTTTCTTTCCTAATTTCTCTTTTTTTTTCATCCCCAAACTTCTTTTTTAATTAATCTTTTCTCCTTTCTACACTTTGACTAATCCCTCTTTTATTTTCTTAGATGCATATTTTTTTTATTTTTAGACTTATTAAATATTGAGCTAAATATGTTCATTTTGACTTAAACTTGGATTTTTCCCAAAATTGACAGGGTGCTTCACTACTTGAGTTACCAAGCTTTGACTTCTTGGATGCATGTTAGATAATTCTAACATTGCAACATAAAATATCAAAAATGAAAACAACGTGACAAAATAATACACCCAAGTATTTAATTCAAAATAACAAATATTTAGTTTGCAACATGATATTTGTATTGAATATATAATGTATAAATAAAATATATATAAATAGAAGTATAAATCAATATGGATAAAATAAAATTTATATGTAATAGACAAATCAAAGTATGTAACTGGAACTAACATACATTTAGTTTGCACCATTCTTATATGGAATATATAATACCTACATTTACAAAATAAATTGACATAATTATTATTACTAGAATAATAAGTATTATCTATAACAAACTTAGACATACCATTTATATGTTGAGTTTTCTTAAACTTTAACATATTGACATATCCTAATCATATCATATCATATATGACATTTAAAAAAAAAAAAATCATATCTTCAAGCAAAAAAAAAAAAATCACATCATATATGATATGCGAGATAGGGTTCATTTGCAACAAGAATTGAGCCCAATTATTGGGCCGGCCTTTAATTCCAATTCGGCCCAAAAATAGTTTCTCCTCATTTTGCCCTGGCGAAGACCTTAAGCAGGGATTCATTCTCATTTCTTCGATCTTGATAATCAAAACACTTCTTTTCACTTGTTTTTTTCTTTTCGATTAGCCCTTCAATCCGCAAATCAGGGAGTATTTCTGGAAAGATTTTGCTCAACCAGCCAGCAATCATTAAAATATCTCAGTAAGCTTTTCTTTCATTCTTTTATATATATAAAAAACATAAATTAGACTTTTTTGAATAAAATTGAATCAATTGAAGTTGCTCTGTTTCTGAAAGAAATATGTAAGTAATTATTGGATATTATTGCTGTGTAACCAGCTGTATGCTTACAAGATGTTTGTTGATTTGCCTCAATGATAAGTCAGTTAAGATTGCCAATGATTGCTTGTTTGAACTTTGACACTATTTCAATTTCCTTATCAATTTGACAATTGTTTAGCATTATTTTTACAACTTGGCAAATCCTAATACTTAACATTATTGGTGTACCAATTATGCCAATAAGACTGTTTAATTAATTCCCGATTTTCTGAATCTCTCATATTTCAATTCAGCCTGAGTATCCCAATTGAATATTTCACACGAAATGATTTCAATTAAGATAAATCAGAATTTCAGAAACTAATTAAGACAAATATTTATTTCATCATTCAGATTAAATAAACTCTGGTTCAATACATGGATTTGCAAGCATTTATATTGCGCGCACGGGTTTTAAAGCTGTACAGACAGGCTTTGCGAATTTCTAGCCGGGCCCCACTTGATTCCCGTGGTATATTATATTATTTTTTAATTATAGTTAAAATTTCATGTCTAACCCTGCAAAATCTCAAAATATCGGATATACCCTACAAAATGAGAAATATTATTAATCCCCCTAAAAAAATAATAAATATCATATATACCCTTCATTTTTTTCAAATATACCTAAATTAGAAAAGGAGTACATATGATATTACTATTTCATGGCACTTTCATGAGTCTAAATCATAATTTGATGATTTTTAGGGTTATGCAAGAAATTATGCATATTTATTTATTGGTTCAATTAATTTCTAAAAGAGGGGATTAAATCTTATGTAGATGAGTTGAGAAGAACCATAAGAGAAGAAATTGAGAAGAATAAAAATTGTGATGATAAACAAAGGATTAAATTTTTCATAAGTGAAGGAATTCAGAAACTTAAAGGTCTTGATGAAATGCTAGACATGTCTGGTCACTAATTTGAGAAAAAACTTAGTTTTTTTCTTTCATTTGTTGTAACTTTTTTATTAGACAATTATTTGCGTATTAATCAAGGTAAAAAATGTTGTTTATCTTTATCATCCTTTTTGTTCATAATTAGATGCTGTTCATATTTTGTTTCTTTGTTTTCTTCCAATTTTACTAGAGATAAAATGAAATTCAAAACAAATTTCCTTTATTTAGAAACATAATTCGAAACAAAATAAGAAAATGCCACCAGATATTTACACTAATTTAACATAAGAAATGTTACCCAAATAATTATTCTAATTTAAAATCGGACATAGATAATTCTAGTTATTTGTACAAATCATCAAACACAATCCAATCACCCATCCAAACAACAAAGCTTCATATTCAGAAAACCCCAAATCAATTATTCTTTTCATTTTTTTTTTATTTAATAAACCCCAAAAGAAGTGGTGATGAAGAATTGGTTTGAAGGTTTGGAATAGAAACTGAAGCAAATCTTCTGTGGCACATAAGTGTATGTATATCCGTGTTGCTTTGTTATGTCTCCCATTGATTTGACAGCTGGCTGGTTAAGATATGCATATTTGCTTTTAGTCCACCTGCAATTCAATAAAAGATTTATTCTGTCAAAAAATTCAAGAAAATATTTGGTTCAAAAAGTTATTTAGAAAAAGATAATTAAATTTCCTTTCTGAAATGCCATATTAACATGGGAAGAGAACTGCTTTTAGTTATTGGTAGATCAATTCGGGTCAGTTTATTCCGCATTCAGATCAATTCAGATAACATGTTATTTGGGTCGTAAATGATGGGAAATGTGCAAACACGATGACATTATAGCACGATGACGGTACTGTATATAGTGTTTATGTTTTGCCATTTTATATATTGTTATTTATTATTTGTGTATTTTTTATTTTTTTCACTTTTATATACTGTTTTTCCATTTTATATACAGTTTTCCTATTTTTATATACTGTTTTTATTTTTTATGTATATACTGTTATTAGAAAATAAATTATATATACTGTTATGTATATATTGTTATTAAAAAATAAATTATATATACTGTTATTGGATCCGTCGTGAACAATCGTGCTACAGTACCATCGTGCTCTCTATCAGGTCCCATAAATCATTTGGTTCAACATTTTCGGATTATACAAAATCATGAAATATATTTCAATATGGGTTGTGGGCAAGACAAGACGGGTCACTCAGCCATGCTAGTCTGGTTTTAGTCATGCATTTCATGTTAGAAGTCCTTCGAGTTTTGAGTTATTTCGGGTTTGTGTCATTTAGTTTCAGGTCAGATTGGGTTCCTGATTGTTAATAACTTAATTTTATTTGGATTGCATCAAATTCATGTTAATTTTTTTTATCCATGCTTGATTTTGCACCTCGATAAATAATGTTCTATAAAGTAAAAGATAAAATGCGACATCATCATAAATCAAGAATATCGTTTTGGGGTTACGATGAAAAAGGAGAGGTGGTGGTCTCTAGGTGCATGGAGCACTTTCTTCATCCTTTTACAAAGTGCTAGTTCTTGTCCAATAAATTTGGTCTTCTTCACTTTTCTTAAAAGCTATGCCTTGATGTAGTGGATTTAATGCACTTACATCTTCTCTTAAAATAGTTTAGATACTTATGTATAAATATTTGCCTCTTAAATCAGTACTAATTGGTCAAAATTATCCTATCTGATATGGACAAAATACAGGCAAGTGGTCAATTATTTACTTCTTTATGGAGTCAATTCACTATTTTTGTCTTGTCTTGGGCTAAATAAAAACAATATACCTATAATTTTGAGTCACAAAACAGTGGCAATGAATATCCAGTCTACCCTACCATTCGTTGATGGATTCCTAATTCTCACATCATTTTCAATAATTTAATGATAGTCCATTGGAAGAAAACTTTAATGAGACATAAACTAATGAAACAAGTAACAATTTGAAAGAACTATTGGAGTTAGTAGTTGAGAATTAAGAATTGAAATATTACCAATCTTTGATTATCCCTGCTTGCACTTCTTCTTTCTCCAAATCATCCTGATCGTCTAGTATCTCCTTCAACAATTGCTCAAATCGCCTGTAATCTTCTTCCTGTTCTCCAAATAAATCACAATAGAAATAAAAGAACAAAAAACTTCACTTCTTTCTAACAACAACGAAAAGTGTAATGAAACATGTTATTATCTTTCATATCTTGCAATATATATTGAGAAAAAACAGAGATGAAAAAAAAAGAGAATTATTTTACAAGAACATATCTGAAAATTTTCATATCAGAAGTCAATATTTAAATACATGGTTATATCCAATCTCATCATAAGTCCCCCTAATTAATCTCTCAATAAAGAATTAAATGCTAAAAAAAGGCTTAAATTAAATAATCTTACCTTAAGAGATTTCGCCCGGAGTCTCGCTGCGGCCTTCTGTGCTGCCATGAGATGTTCTTCTTCAATCATCTTCTTCATCCTCCAAAAGCTGTTGATCTCATCTCTTGTTACACTCGTCACCTCGACCGCCTTTGATTTTGGACTCATTTTGTTTGCCCATCTTTCAGTTGAGATCTTCTTGGCCATTGACGGTGGAATTAGGATGCTTCTCTTCTCGAGTGACTTCTTGTTATTGTTTGCTTTCTTCTTTCTTTTCTTTTTGTTTAAGGTTGTGCTTATCTAGCTTGATATATAAATCTAGTGAGGAAATCTATAAGTCATACTAAACCTACCGTTCCTTGTGAGACTGACAGGTTTGCTCACCTTTTGATGGGCATTTTTAGGTGGACGTGGTCTGTAGAGTAAAAGCTTAGTTTACCTAAGAATTCTCACTTTCAAGTTGTATTTAAACTGAATATCACCAATTCTATAAATTTCCGGGCTGTATAATATGTACAATAATTATCGCGCAAAAAATTTCATAACTAAATGAAACAATTTTTTGAATAAACATTTAATTATAATTTTAGCTTTATCTAAGAATTCTCAATCTCAAAATTCATACAATAAGTCAACATGCTCAGAAAATTTTAAACTTGTGTTGGATTAGGACTGACATGTCTAATCTTAAGATTTTTTTTTTTTTTGATGTTCAACCAATTGGGTTGAGAGACTTTTGTTAAATATGTGTTATATAATTGTATTTGCCGAAACTTGAACTCATAACCTCTTGTTACACATGTATATGCTTTAACCAACTAAGTTATAGATAATTTGTCGATCTTAAGATTTTGGAGACCTTTGTCAATCTCAAATAAAGACGAAATTTCTAAATAAATGCATCAAATACGTTATGAGTATGAAACTTTCAACATATTATGAGTGTGTTATCATTTAACTATAATTTAAACACATCTAGACTACGAGAAGATACAAAGCCTTAGATAATTGAAGTTGTTCAAAAAATATAATAAGAGAATAATCAATAAAATAAAACTACTCATAATATATATTGTCAATAATTTTGTCTTGAACATCATCTCAAGTTGTTGAGGTACATTTAAATATTTATTATTTTTTTATGGGCTCTTAGAAAATTTCTTATTTGAGGCTCTAGATTTTGAGATCTTTAACATACTCATAATAAATCAAAACACAAGACCAACTCTACATAATGAATATCGTAGACTTTATAAAAAAATTTAACTGTATAACATGCACAACAAAAGCTTAAAAAATATGATCTTCTCTCTAAAATTCTTCGTAGTGAAAATTAATTATGTTATTTGAATAAATATTTAGTCAGTAATCAGTATTACAACATTGCCTCTCCAACCATTTCGTTCCAAGTTTTTAGAATTTATTCATAGACCAGGTCCATGTCAAGTATGACCACTTTTGGCTTCTCCTCTTCTTCCCCTAAATAAATTAATTTGCTGAAGACTGTGTCTGTCTGGACTCCATTATACATTTATTATTACTCTTTTTCAAAGAAAAGGTACAACTTACAACACTAAAGACAATAAAAATAAGTCAATAATGTAATGTCTAAATAGACCATCTGAAACTATTGGGCTCCAGTTTTGGGCCTTAATGGACCATTTCTTGTATCAAACCCTCCATGGCGCCATTTCCAACAGCTTGCTTCTCTGTTTCAGTTTATTTCAATATTTCATCCTCAAGTTAATTAAGCTCCAAAATGGAAACTGAAACTGTAGAAAAAATGCCAAATTTGTACTTCGAATTGCGATGCAAGAGGTTTCTTCTGACGATGGAGAAGGGGATTCGCCGCTTCAAATTCGTCCCCAAATGGAGATTCATACGTTACATGACTTTTTGTGGTTTTTCACTGATTCTAGCTCTGTTTCTTGGATTAGCTCTAGTTTTGGTGTTTTTAATTCTTCAACACAATCCTGATTCGGCATCAAATCAAATTGAGTATGTCAAATTAATCTCTTTTTCTCAATAATTAAGGTTTAATTTGATTAATTTCACTTTTTATTTTATTTGTTTCTCTCTAATGCAGATCGGAGGTGCTCTCATGGCAACCTAGAATTTTTATGTATCATCATTTCTTGGTAAGAAAACCATTTCTAGCACAAATTACACATATTACCCTGTAAAATTTCAAATAACAGTTATATTCATTCAATATAAACATATTATTTTGATTTTATGCAGTCAATGGAAGAATGCAACCACTTGATTAATCTTGCAAAACCCAATTTAAAACGATCTTTAGTTTTTGATAAAGCTACCGGCCGTGCAAAACTAAGCACGTAAGATTATTAATATATTTTCTTCATATATAACCTCAAAAAACATGAAATTTACATTAATAAAATGTTTTATTTATATTAGAGTACGTACAAGTTCAACCTGTTTTCTGAAGAGAGGCCAAGATGAGGTGATAGAGGCAATTGAAAAAAGAATTTCATATGTCACATTTATACCTATAGGTATAATTTATTCATTTTTAACTCTTACCATTTTTTATTCTAGTTTACTTTAGTTCTTGCAATGAATCAAGAAATTACGTACTGCAGATATAATTTTCGTATGAACAAAAAATTTATATGATTTCTTCCACTTTTCCCTCTTTGAAAGGTGGTATGAAAAATATATTGCAGCCGTAATCTAAGCTTGCTGTGATTGTAACCAAAAAAACAAATCAAAATCACTTATCAGCACAATACATTTCACTTACCACCACATCGTACTTCGCTTACTCCTTTTCAGCCACCTCAAAAGTAAATGGAGCAACTATAAATACCTTGATATAATGTTCGTTTTCTGTTTTGAATTTACAGAAAATGGTGAGAGGCTTCAAGTGGTAAATTACGAGGCGGGTCAGAAATATCAAAGCCACTTTGATTATTTTGAGTGTCAGAAATTTCAAAACAGGGGAAAAAGAATCACGACTTTTCTGATGTATCTGTAAGTAATTTTGCCATGTCTTTCAATTTCAGATAGGAATAATAAAGGGAAATTTGCAAAAGAGACCTTGTGTCATGCCGAAATTGTGAAGGACATGTGTTACTGTAAATTGGAAAAAAGCCCTTGTATTGTTATTGAAATTGCGAAAAGATTCCTGCATTAGAAGTTAACACCTTAGTTTTTATACTTCAATGATGATGCTGTTAAAATATAAAGTTGCATTTGTATGTTATGAAAACAGTCAACAAATTAGAAAAGATGTTTCTTGGAAATAATATTTCTTGACAAGAAAGTTTGATATTACCATGAATTAGATTTCCTGACAAGGAGATTTAGTAATTCCATGTATAGGTATTAATTGGGGCAGTAATTTTTTGGGTTATTTCCTTATATTAGATATGACTATTCTATAAATAGAGGGGCAGGGGTAGAGTTTTATTCATTCCAACAACAACAATATTTTGTATCTCTTTCTTTCTCTTGTAATAAGAAATTTATCTTATTTTTCAAGTTCCATTGTTTAATCCTTTATTCTTCTATTATTGTTCTTTCTTGGGCTAGTGTGAGCGTATTGCTGCACTATTATTTCCGCTGCTGATAATCACAAGGTCGCTGCTGGTTTAGTGATGCCGTGTTACTGCGCATTCACTATTGTTCTGTTTCTCTGTTAGCGACGCGGTTATCTGGTTCAGTCCTTGTGTAACCGTCCGGTTTCTTTACATGGTATCAGAGCTTCAAGGGTGATAGACGACGACGTTGGCGATAGACGGTGTTGTTCTCGTCCCTTGGTGAAGAAGAGGATTGTTTAGTACGGCATCCATGGAGATTGGAGGTCGGGTTAGTGGACTTGGTATTGAGGCTATAAATCTTTCGAATTATTCTATGTGGAAGAGTTGTATGGAGTCTTGTATTAAGAGTGAGGGGTTATGGGAGATCATTGTTGGTATGGAGGTTGCACCGACGCCTATCATCGGTACGGATGGTACGGTGACGAATGCAGATGCAGTAAAGGAGTGGTCGAAAGCGAATGCTAAGGCGGAGTTCTTGTTGAAGAGGTCGATATCACGCGATCTATTCGAGCATATTAAGGGGTGCAAATCGGCGGCTGAGATTTGGAGAACTTTTGACGAGTTGCTCAACAAGAAGAACACGGTACGATTACAATTTCTGGAGAATGAGTTGGCGAGTTGCACACAAGGTGAATTATCTATCTCTCAATATTTCTTGAGAGTAAAGGGTTTATGTTATGAAATTTTTATCTTGGAACCGGAGGAGACTATTTCGGAGGCAAAGTTGAAGCGGTATATTATTCGTGGTCTTCAAAGAGAGTATGTCACGTTCGTTATCTCAATACAAGAGTGGGCGAAACAACCATCCTTGACGGAGTTTAAAAATTTGCTCACTTCTCAAGAATCGTTGGCTCGACAAATGGCGGGTGTTTCGATTTCCGAAGGCGAAGGCCATACTCTTGTATCTAACAAAGTAAAAACTTGGTGTGACTAAGAGGAACGGAAGAAGGAGGTTACGAAGAAGGGGGAGTCTTCCTCAAATAGTGGTTCTCGGTCAGCTATCAAGTGTTATTGATGTGGAAAACTCGGTCACATAAGGAAGAATTATCGTGTTAAGTTGAGGGAAGGAAATGCCGCGGGTAAGGAGGATATTGTGAAGTGTGAAGTTTGGGATATGGGTTTCATAGCAGAAAGAGTTTCGTTAGACGTGTGTGCTTCTGTTAACTACGAGGACAACTGGATCATTGATTCCGGTTGTGGTCATCATCTGACTGGTGACAATTCCAAGTTTTCTTCACGTTGCGAGTATAAAGGCAATATTGCCTTTGTTACTGCCGACAACAATGTTCACCATGTGGTGAATGAGGGTGCGGTTGTTGTTTCTGATAAAGATAACAGGTCGATAACTCTCGACAGTGTTTATCACGTGCCTGGTATGAAGAAGAATCTTCTGTCGATGGCGAATGCGGTTGATGCGGGTCACTATGTGTTGTTTGGCCCAAAGGATGTGAAGTTCCTCCGGAATGTGGAGGAGGTGAAGGGTGATGTTACTCACGTCGGTAAGAGGGTAAAGGACTTGTATGTTCTTTCGGCTTTTTCCTCGTATGTTGACAAGATGAGCAACAATAATGGCGTGTCGGTTTGGCATGCTAGGCTCGGCCATGTGGGTATTGATAAGTTGAAGGCGATAGTTTCGAGGAATCTTGTCAACGGGGTTCCGTTTCTTTCTTTTGCAAGTGGTGTTGAGGTGCCAATATGGTAAATCTCACCGGCTGCCTTTTGAGAAATCTCAGTCAAGGTGTAAAAGTGCGTTAGAACTTATTCATGGTGATTTGATGGGTCCTACGCAAAACGCGTCGTACGGGGGTGCTCGGTATATGTTGATACTCGTCGACGATTTTACACGGTACACTTGGGTTTATTTTCTGAAGGAGAAACGGGAGGCATTTTCTAAATTTCGAGAATTTAGAACAATAATTGAGGGAAGGCTCGGTAAAAGGATTAAGAAGTTTCAAACCGACAATGGAGGCGAGTTTACATCCAAGATTTTTCTCTCATTTTACGAGAGGCATGGCATCAAGAAGGAGTTGACTTGTGCTTATATACCGTAGCAAAACGGTGTGGCGGAGAGGAAAATTCGGCATCTGGTGGAGGTATGTAGGAGTTGGGTGTATGCGAAGAACTTACCAAAGGCCTTATGGGCAGAAGGTATGGCGTGTGCTACTTACGTGGTTAATCGGCTTCCCTGCAGTCCGATTAACATGAAGTCACCTCACGAGTTGATGTTCGATGAGAAGCCAAGTGTGAAGCATTTGAAGGTGTTCGGTTGTACGTGCTTTGTTCACGTACCGGATGAGAAGAGGACGAAGTTAGACGCTAAGGCTCGGAAGTGTATTTTCATTGGTTATGATCAAAGAAAGAAGGGATGGAAATGCATGGATCCGACAACTCATAAATTCATTGTCTCTCGAGACGTGGTGTTTGATGAAGCGTCTTCTCTATATGGTGATGGTGGTTCCCAAGCGGTAGTTTCGAATTTGCCGACGCCACCTGTTGTTCACGTGGGAAACCCGGGTGTTGATGGCATGGGTAACCCGACTGAAGATCCGAGATTCTCATCGCCTACGTTGACTGTCATGAGTTCAAGTGAGATGGATCAAGGTGACAAGGTGAGCAACAAAGTGCAATCGCAAGAAGAGGGAAATACACAAGCTCTAAGGAGGTTGACAAGGACGGTAACTCGGCCGGCTAGATATAGAGATGAAAACTTCGTGTCGACGTATTCATGTTTCTTTTCAGGGTCGACAGATGGTGAACCTTCATGCTTTGAGGAGGCGAAAGGTAACAAGTCATGGGAAGATGCTATGGACGAGGAGATGCAAGCTCTTCGAAAAAATGAAACTTGGGATCTTGTTCCGAAGCCCAAGGGAGTGGATCCGGTTACTTGCAAATGGGTCTACAAGTTGAAACGCAAGGCGGATGGGAGTGTTGAGCACTATAAAGCTAGGCTTGTAGCGAGAGGTTTTTCTCAAAGGTATGGCGAGAAGTATGAAGAGACGTTTAGTCCTGTCGCCAAGATGACATCCGTGCGAGTTGTGATTTCAATGGCTGCTTCGCTAGATTGGAAGCTGTGGCAGCTGGATGTGAAGAATGCTTTTCTGTATGGTGAACTCGACAAGAAGATTTATATGGAACAACCGGTTGGATATATTTCCAAGGTGCGTCCTGACTATGTGTGCAAGCTGAAGAAGGCGGTGTATGGTTTGAAGCAGGCACCTCGAGCTTGGTATGGCAAGATTGCGGAATATTTACAATTTTGTGGTTATTCTTCTTCGAGTTCGGATCACAGTTTATTTGTGAAAAGAAAGGTGGGTCTACACGTGGTCATTCTTTTATACGTGAACGACATGATCGTCACCGGCAATGATGAAGGCGAAGTTGCAAGACTTCGGGGTGAGCTCTCGATTCGATTTGAGATGAAGGATCTTGGAGAGCTTAGTCATTTCCTGGGATTGGAAGTGGGAGGTTTGAAAGACGGGTATTTTGTCTCTCGAACGAGCTATGCTAGGAAGCTCATTGAGAAATTTGGCGTAAAAGAAGGTAAGTATTGTTCGACACTGCTGGATGCAAATTTCAAATTGAGACGTGATGATGGAAAGGTACTTCCGGATCCTCGGAAGTTTCGTGCTCTTGTTGGAAGCCTGATTTATCTCACGATTACTAGACCGGATATTGCCTTCGCGGTCCGCCTGGTGAGTCGATTTATGCAAGCTCCGACAAAGTCGCATCTGGATGCAGCGAAGAGAATTCTCAAGTATGTGAGTTCGACTCTTGATCTCGGGTTATTTTATAAGAAGGGCTCCGAGTTCATTTTGCATGGATATACCGATGCTGATATGGGCGGTGATTTGGATGATCGGAGATCGACATCCGGTTATGTTTTCTCTTGTGGTTCTACAAGTGTTTCTTGGTGTAGTAAGAAGCAAGATTCGGTCTCTCTTTCTAGTACCGAGGCGGAGTACAAGGCATCATCACTTGCGGCACAAGAGTGTGTTTGATTGCGGAGGTTGGTCGAGGAAGTTTACAACGCGGTTACGGGTCCTATGGTTATTCGAGGCGATAATCAGACTGCGTTGAAGTTGACGACCAATCCTATTTGTCACGCGAGAATCAAGCACATCGAGATAGAATATCACTTCATTCGTGAAAAGGTGCTTGATGGAATTATTGGAGTTGAGGAGGTGAGAAGCGTTGACAACGTGGCTGATATCATCACCAAGTCTCTCTCTAAGGGATCATTCGAGTTATTGCGAGCCAAGTTGGGGCTCGTGGCCAAATACACTTTAAGGGGGAGTGTTAAAATATAAAGTTGCATTTGTATGTTATGAAGGCAGTCAACAAATTAGGAAAGATGTTTCTTGGAAATAAGATTTCTTGACAAGAAAGTTTGGTATTACCATGAATTAGATTTCTTGACAAAGAGGTTTAGTATTTTCATGTATAGGTGTTAATTGGGGCAGTAATTCTTTGGGTTATTTCCTTATATTAGATATGACTATCCTATAAATAGAGAGACAGAGGTAGAGTTTTATTCATTCCAACAACAACAATATTTTATATCTCTTTCTTTCTCTTGTAATAAGAAATTTATCTTATTTTTCAAGTTCCATTGTTCAATCCTTTCTTCTTCTATTATTGTTCTTTCTTGGGCTAGTGTGAGCGTATTGCTGCACTATTATTTCTGCTGCTGATAATCACAAGGTCGCTGCTGGTTTAGTGCTGCCGTGTTACTGCGTAGTCACTATTGTTCTGTTTCTCTGTTAGCGGCGCGGTTATCTGGTTCAGTCCTTGTGTGTCTGTGTGGTTTCTTTACAGATGCAAATACAAAAATCATGACATCATAGGGGGTGTAAATATAAAAATCATGACATTACAGAAGGGCGTAAATGCAAAAATCATGACATCATAGGAGGGTGTAAATACAAAAATCATGACATCGTAGGGTTCAATGATAATGTATATGACGTTTTTGTGGGAAATGAGGGGGCAAGTTATAATTTTCCTTATTTTGAATTCTATTTTTTGAGGTTTAAATAGAATCTCTCTCGCTCTCTCTTTAAGAAATGTTGTTTTCATATAATTAGAGTAGAAACTAACAGTGTTAGTTTGGAACTAAAGTTAGGTTTTATTTTTTGCAATTTTAGCAATAATGCAGTTTTTTCACAATTCCAATTATACAAGGGTTTTACGCATTTTAGCATAATATAAGGCTTCTTTTGCGAATTCCCCATAATAAAGTAATAGTTCAAGTTTTATTTATTTAATACTACATAAATATAAGAGTATTAATTATTCCATTTTAATTTTGGGTTATAACAGTTCAGATGTGGAAGAAGATGGCGAGACTGTATTTCCACACGCAAATATAAATGCAAGTTCTGTAACTCAGTCAAGTCAATTATCATCATGTGCAAAACAAGGGCTGGCTATAAAACCTAAAAAAGGGGATGCGATTCTTTTCTTTAATTTAAGTCCTCAAGGCGAGCCTGACCCACTTAGCTTGCATGGTAAGTTAGTAAATTTTACGCCCTCAATTTTTCAAAGAATAATCTGATCTTCAACTTACTTGCTTTAGTTTCGCTGATCTAGTTCGGAGTTTCAAATCCTGCCTCCGATAAAATATAGGATTTCAAATTCCGTTTCATTGTTACCAATTTGCCATGTTAAAATATTATATAAACTGCACAAAAACTGAAATTCCTTTTTTCGTTATTTGACACGGGATTTTGAGATCCCAATCGGGCTATTCTGAGAAATAAGTTAAAAAACAAATTAAATATGATAGTTTGGAATTTGAGTCTTCGTAAATTTGTGTGTGTAGCTGGATGTCCTGTAATTAGAGGCAGAAAGTGGGCATCTACAAAGTGGATGCATGTAAAATCATATACAACATAAGACTACTCATCTTGGGTTAGGTACTAAATATTTATTTCTTTTTTTGATTTTTTTTAATGGCTATTAAATATAACACACATATTTATTTTGGGCTTCAATGTTGTTTTCTCACATATAAATGACTGCAATAATTCTCATCTTGCCTAGTTTTTTTAAACAGGTGCTTTTGATTGGATGCAGGTGAAATTTTCTGAAATGTTCTTCAATGGCTCAATGATGTAGATTTTTTGTTTATTTTATGCCCAACTCTGAATCCTTATCTTTTTGTAACCATATGGCTCTTTTGTTTTCATTAAAAGACAAAATAAACATTGACATATATATGCAAAATTAAGGCTTAATTCCTAATTAATCACAAAGGAATTTAAACCATCTATAACATGTTTCGCGTCAAGATCCGAGTGATCGACACAGGTACAATATACTTATTCAGATCCAAAATTTGATGCTTAAACAAGATATATTAATTAATAATAAAAAAATGCAAATTCAATGCTTAAATCAAGATCAATTAATAACAGACCACTTTAGTGTTAGATTTGTTTCCATGTGTGCATTTCCCTCTCAAAGGAAAGTTATCAAGCATGATCAATTATATTTGAAAAATGGATCAATTTGATTGAGACGGGGATAAAGATGACAACAAATCAGATTTGATATCTGAGTTTCTTGGCAACAAATCAGGTATATCTCTTTAAACAATAGAAACACTAGTCCCCACCTCCATTACCTTAGCCTCAAATCCCTCAAAACCAATTTCGCTTTTTCAACATTGGTATTAAGACCAATATTCTGATTTTCAAAACCCTAAATCCGACAACATTGGCAACACCTGTGACGGCAGCTTCTGTTTGCTATCTCGGCTTTTGGTGCGAGAGATTGTAAATTTGTGGCATCGGTATTCTTTTTCTCTGCATCTCCTCCACGATCTTAGTTTTTTCTAAATGTCGAACCCCATCGTTAATGACGAAATTAAATTGAGCTCTTGAACAGTAGCAACTACAACATCTGGATAGAAAAGGTAGTGCATGCCTAGATAGTCCATCGTTTGGACTATGTTTTAGAAAAAGACCGACTTGTCTTGTCTAACACAGCAACTGATGCATATAAAATAGTAGCTGAAAGATGGGAAAATGATAATAAAGTTGCTATAAGTAAAATTTTAATGTTAATGAGTGATAATGTAATGAAATTGTTTAAAAAACACTTAAATACTAAATCACTTTTAGCAGCAATTAAGGAAAAATATAACGTTAAGTCCCAAACATATATACATTTAAATATGTTACAACGTTATAATTACCATGATCATATGCAAGAATGTGTGGATATGGTTGATCATGTCAAAAAAATGACGCTGATCCCAAAAGCAGCGAATCTCCTGCTTTGAAGAAGATGCAGGTTTCGACGATCATCAATGGTCCTGGTTTGGCATCAAATAAAATTATGTTAAGTTGATTTAATTTCTGATAATAGTTAGTGTTTAATTTGATTAATTTTAGCTTTTTGTTTAATTTTTCTATATTCAGATCGGAGGTGCTCTCATGGCATCCTAGAATTTTCATGTATCATAATTTCTTGGTACGCAAATTTTTACTTATATGACCCTGTAAGATTTCAAATAAACAGATAATATAACTATTTAATATATACATAATTTTTTGTTTCTATGCAGTCTATGAAGGAATGTGACCACTTGATTAATCTTGCAAATCCTAATTTAAAAAGATCTTTAGTTTTTGGTACAAAAATAAGCATGTAAGCTTATTTATAGAAATCGTTTTTATTTCTTTTTCCATATGTAACCTCAAAAAACTATCAATTTACATGAATAATGTTTTATTTTTTTATTTTCAATAAATGTTTTATTTTAAACAGATTTCTTACAAGCTCAACTTGTTTTCTACAAAGTGGCAAAGATGAGGTGATACGAGCTATTGAAAAAAGAATTGCATGTCACATTTATATCTGTAGGTACGATTTATGTAATTTTATTGTCTTAGCATTTTTCCTTGTAATTCATCGGGAAGAACTAAAATTAAACTATAGTTAATAGAATTTTTTTTTTTCTAAAAAAAAATTCTATTAACTCTAGTTTAATTTTAATTCTTCCGATGAATCAAGAATTACATACTTCCAGTAAAATTTTGGACACCAGCCCCTATATTTATCTCACTCTCCCTTCCCCTCTTTAACTAGTGGTAATCAAAATACACTGTGATGGTGAGCTAAATATGTTAGGTGGTAAGTGAAAAGAATCAAAATCACCAACACAAGTTTCACTTACCACCACATCAAATTTCGATTACTCTCTATCAGCGCGAGAGAGGAAAAACATAGAAAAAATATTAGGAGCTCGATATAATTTCATTTTTTTTGTTTTTAATTTAAAGAAAATGGAGAAAACCTTCAAGTGGTAAATCATGAGGCGGGTCAGGAACATCGAAGCCATTTT
Organism: Juncus effusus; assembly: GCA_027726005.1. Lineage (NCBI taxonomy): Eukaryota > Viridiplantae > Streptophyta > Magnoliopsida > Poales > Juncaceae > Juncus > Juncus effusus. Next base: position 9,105,514 of record CM050897.1, read on the forward strand.
GATTCCTCGCCGGCTGGTACTGAAAATGGGGTACAAAGAATCGCGACTTTTCTCATGTATCTATAAGCCTCTAAATATTTTTCTAATCTTTAGATATGAATAACGGGGAATTTTCAAAAAAAAAAGAAAGAAAAGGCGTGTATTATGATGACATTGCGAAAAAGTACATGTATTACTGAAAATTGCAAAAAACTGACTACTATTATTAGTTAGAATTATTTTTGAAATTGCAAAAAATTTACTACTGTTATTATTTAGAAAGTTAAAACCTCTAATTATTGAAAAATAATTTATAAAGTTTAAATATAATTTCTTTCTCTCTCTCTCTCACTATCTCATTGAAACTTTAAGAGAGAGAGAGAGAGAGAAAGTAATTATTATACTTTAAGAAATATTATTTTCAAATAATTAGAATAGGAAACTAATTGTTTGGGCTTTTTTGCAATTTCGGCAATAATGCATGGTGTCTTTTGGAAATCCCATAATAAAATAATAGTTCAAGTTTTATTTCTCTACCTTTATATACATATGAGATTATTTATAACTCCATTTAAATTTTGGGTTATAACAGTTCAGATGTGGAAGAAGGAGGTGAGTCCGTATTTCCGCTCCCAAATGTTAATTCAAGTTTTATAACTGAGTCTAGTCAATCATCATGTCCAAAACAAGGACTTTCTGTAAAACCCAAAAGGGAGTTGATACCGCGCGATGGTATTGTAGTGACACTGTAGCGACGGTATATAAAAACTGAAAAAATCATATAAACTGAAAATAAACAGTATATAAAAAATTCATTCGGTAAAACGTTGTATATTTAAAAAAATGAAAACAGTATATAAAAACATATAAACTGAAAACAAACATTATATAAAAATTCATTCGGTAAACAGTATATATTTAAAAAAATGAAAACAGCATATAACGTATATAGAAACGTGACAAAATAATATATAATTTCAATCTGTCGCTACAGACCCACTACAGTACTACTGTCATGATTTCTCATTTCCCAGCCCAAAGAAGGCAATGCGATTCTCTTCTTTAATTTTACGCCGGCCGGCAAGCCTGACCAACTTAGCTTGCACGGTAAGCTTATAAATGGCAAGTTTGTAAATTTAACTCCTTTTTTCAAATTTTCCAAAATAACCTGATTTTCATCTTCGAAGTTTTAAATCGCGTCTTAGATGAAAATGGGTTTTCAAATTTCGCTTCATTTTTACCACCAATTTGCCATGTTAAAAGACAAACTGCATAAAAGTTGAGACAGAATTTGAAATTCGTTTTTATTATTTGGCTTTGAATTTGGAACTCCAAATTGGGTTATTTTGAGAAATAAGGTGAAAATCAAGTTAATTTGAGTATTTGGAAAAATACGGGGGGTGAAATGTGAAAATTTTCTTTTTGTAAATTTTGTTTTGAATAATTAAATTGGTAATTGTGAGTTTGAGTTTGTATGTGTATATGTGTAGCTGGATGTCCTGTAATTAGAGGCAGCAAGTGGGCAACTACTAAGTGGATGCATGTAAAACCATATACAAGTACAACAAAGGACTCATCTTAGGTATTTGAATAGTTATATTTTTTTTTTCTGATTTTTCAATGAAAATGTACATTAAATTTAATATATTAATATTCTTTTTCTGGGTTTCAATTTTTTTGGCAGATATTTATGGTTGCAATAGTTCTCATCTTGCCTAATTTATTTTAAAAGTTGCTTTTGATTGGATATAGATATAGGAAAAAATTTCTAAAATGTTCTTCAATTGCTCAAATGACGTAGATTTGTTGTTTTGTAACCATACCTAGCACTGAATCCATATTTTTTTTTCTAACTCAATGTCTATTTTGTTTTCATTTAAATACAAAAAAAACATTGACATATATTATATGCAACATTAAGGTGTAATTCCTAATTAATCACAAAGGAAATTAAATTAGTTATTAGTTATAACATACATGTTTTGTGTGAAGAATCGAGTGATCTAATTTAATGCTTAACTCAAGATATATTAATAATAAAGTGCAAAATAAATTCTTAAATCAATATCCATTAATAATAAACGAATTTAGCAAAATAAATCATGACTAATACAAATGATACATAACCTAGTTGATTAAAGCATTTGCGTGTATAGTAAAAAATCACGAGTTAAATTTTCAACAAACACAATCATATATTATATATTTAGCAAAATGTCTCAATCCAAGCGTTGAATATAAAAAAAATCATCGCTCATTTCTTCTATTCCTTTCCTAATCCTCAGTGGGCCAATTTTCTTTGAAAGTTTCTATGAAACAGTTCATATCATTCTCTTAAACAGGCTGTTTGGCCTAACAAAGATTAAAAGCCGAATACAAAACCTAAACTTAACACAATAATGCATTCTCTTTTAAAAGTGTCCTTATATATGCTCTTTTCTTCCTAAACCATCAACAGAGAATATTTAGCTAACTTTGCTTTATCCTTGAGCAAACTTTGAATCTTTACCTTTCCCTCTCTTCAAATTTCTTGAACCTATTTAAACCATGAACACAAAGAATAAAGAACAAAAGCATTCAAAGGATCAAACCTCAATCACTTTACCTAAACCATCAAAAATACGAAAAAAGAGAAAATTATACAAAAAGAAAAGGAGAAACACACAAAAAGAAAAATAAAAAAAGACCGGCAAACAATATATCGATAATGGGTCTTTGTTTCACAAAAAGATACGACATACCAATAACAGAAAGCTTTCCGGCCAAGCCAGAGTCTGCCACCTCAACCCCACCGCCACAGCCACCACAGCCATCTAATCGTCCATCTACAAACCCTAATTCTTCTTCATCTACAAACTCTAATTCTTCTTCTTCCTTCATGCCAATTAAAATTCCTTCGCAAACCCACACAGTAGGCGTACTAGAAAAACCAATGGTGGATATAAGCTCTCTCTTCACTATTCATAAGGAGCTCGGCAGGGGAAAATTTGGAATTACGTATTTGTGTACTGAACGAGCCACAGGGTTGAAATACGCATGTAAATCCGTCGCGAAAAGGAAACTCACAAGCAGAAGAGATGAGGAAGATATGAGAAGAGAAGTGATGATTTTGCAACATTTGAGTGGGCAACCTAATGTAGTGGATTTCAAGGTATTATGTCTAGAATTTTCAGTAATAAAAATTAATTTATTTTTCTTTTTTCGGATATAATTTAGAAATTCAAAGTCTCCAATATCACCTTCAGATTCTTCTTTTTTCATATTACATTGATTCTTCTTTTTTCATATTACATTAAGATTGCAAGTGATCGCTTTCATTGGATGAGACCAGGAAGACCCGAGTCCAATTCCCACATGCATCAAAAAAACATATTACATTAAGATTCTATTTTTTCTTAATTCAAATACCTTGTGTATAACATATGTGCATCATTGAGATAAAAATGCCAATAAATGCTGAATAATTTAGTTCAATTGTATCTTGCTTATCAAGTTCTTCCATGGTACGCAAAATTGAAGAACTAATGCATCATGTTTATTGTACAAAACAAATGGGGTTCATCAAGTCCTCAAAAATTCAAGGTCTTAGCCAAAATACCCCCTTTTTATAACTCAATTATGCAACTTTTCACTATTTTCATACAAAACTAAAACCAAACAACTCTAAACCAAGTTTTATGATTCACAATCATCTATATATACATCTACTAACTGACCATCTTTTTCTTGTTAACATAACTAAATGTGAATTATAAGGGCGCATATGAAGATCAGCAAAATGTATATTTGGTCATGGAGTTGTGTTCAGGAGGGGAGCTGTTCGATCGAATTGCCGCCAAGAGAGGCGGATACTCTGAGCAGAAAGCGGCTGCTGTTTTCAGAGATATCGTGATGGTCGTGCATGTCTGCCATTTCATGGGGGTAAATATCGTTATATCTTGTTACCCAATTTTTGACTCATTACAATTCCACATACTCAAACTCAATTTATAACAGTTCAAAATGTTTAAGCCAAGTTATTGTAATAATAATTTACTTGAATTACATAAGTAGCAAATGCAAAAGAATTTAGTTTTCCATTTCCTCTATATAAAGGGCTTAAATTTGTTAACATTCTTTGCTTATGATTATGGATTTGATAAGCTTCTTGTGCATTTAACAGTAGAATTGACACTGGACCAGAATCTATTGCATCATAAAGATAGAATCATTTCTAATTGTCACATAAAAACAGGTGATGCACCGAGACTTGAAGCCGGAGAACTTCCTTCATGTGAGCAAGGATGAGGATGCAGAGCTTAAGGCTACCGATTTCGGTCTCTCTGTTTTCATTGAGGAAGGTTAACACTTAATGTTCTTGAACTTATATAAATATACAATTTTAGTAACTTGTCAGACTCAATTTCACCAACATTTTCACATCTTTTTTCTTTTATATTCCTTGATTTTAATGTACACTCACTAAATTGATAATTAGTCAGTTGTATTTGCACTTTAGATGGTGATTTGAGGAAAACCTTTATTAAAGTGAGGCTAATTAAACGTCATTTGATACCAAACATTATGACTCGTACAAATTATTGCATGATTTTAGTGATTTACTTAATATTAATATCAATGACAGGAAAAAGATACAAAGAAATAGTAGGAAGCGCGTATTATGTGGCGCCGGAAGTTTTACAAAGAAATTACGGAAAAGAGATCGATGTTTGGAGTGCCGGAGTAATTCTATACATTCTTCTATGTGGTGTTCCACCTTTTTGGGCTGGTACAATCATTTTTCCAACTTATCATTTTTCAAACAATTAATCAAGTGAAGCTTTTTGAGTTTGAGCTAATTAATTCAAATTTGTGGCATTTATTTGAAAACAGAAACAGAGAAAGGTATATTTGATGCCGTCTTACATGGCGAGTTGGACTTGCAAAGCCCTCCTTGGCCTTCGATTTCGCAAAGTGCCAAGGACTTGATCAGAAAAATGCTCACCAGAGACCCTATGAAACGAATTTCTGCTGCCCAAGCCCTTGGTTAGTATCAAAATTCATTGTATAAAATTTATTAATCCATAAGTTAATTATTAGCATTAATATAAAGTTAATTTATGTGATCAGAGCATTCATGGTTGAAAGAAGGCGGTGTGGCATCTGACAAGCCTATAGATAGCGCGGTTCTTGGTAGGATGAAACAATTTAGGGCAATGAACAAGCTAAAGAAACTAGCTCTTAAGGTAAATTAATAAATTCTCATTTATTTAAGACAGGTTAAATTTTATTTTGCTACAGTCTGAATGAGATACTAATTCAACAAAATTGGTCGATCTTTAAGATGAAGTTATAATCAAAATTTGTGATTGTTTTGTTTAGGTAATTGCCGAAAGTCTCTCAAAAGAGGAGGATATTAAGGGATTAAAACAGATGTTTAATAATATGGACACAGATGGAAGCGGCACAATAACTCTTGAAGAATTAAAAACCGGTTTGTCTCGGTTAGGTTCAAATATTACCGAAGGAGAAGTGAAGCAACTTCTCGATGCGGTACGATTAATTTTAGGGTTTCCTTTTATTTTATCATTTTTATGATGTTTTTGTTTAGAGTTATGTTGTGATATACTTCCTTTTTTTCAGGCTGATGTGGATAAAGATGGCACGATAGATTACATCGAGTTTGTTACCGCCATGATACATAAGCACAAGCTTGATAATGAGGATAATATAAATAGGGCATTTCAATATTTTGATAAAGATGGAAATGGGTAATTTTTTTGATTTTTTAATAGTTTTTATGGATAATGAAAAAGTTAATTTTGATATTTATGTTGCTATATTATTTATTATCAGGTATATTACAATGGATGAACTAAGACAAGCCATGACAATGTATGCAATGGGAGATGATGCAACTATAAATGAAGTACTTGAAGATGTTGATACCAATAAAGTATGCAATTCTTATAAATATAATTTTCAATCAAAAATTATAATGATAAAAAACTGTTATAACATGAGTTTTTTAATTCAAAAAAAACATTTTTCAAACACAACTGACAGTTCAAGTATTTGTCAAATTACATATATAGTAAGTTAAGTAATACAATATTCAATTATCTAGAAAAGATGAAATTTATTTCGTATAATAACTCAAAATGTACAGTTCAAGATGAAATTTATTGCTGTAAATTTTCTATTTTTTCTTATCGGTAACAATATTAATTTTTTCATGTGCTAGGATGGCATAATCAATTATGAAGAATTTGCAGAAATGATGAGGAGATGAAGCCATACATGAAAAAACTTAGGCTTCTTGGTGCCCTCATGTTAATTTATATTTTCATAGGTGCTCTATGGATTAATTATTGTAAAGCTTGATTACTCAGTTCATATAAAAGTTATATAAAGAATTTTTAAAGCTTGTTGGTTTAAGTTGGTTTCTGTTATATCTGAATTGAAATGCGACTATTAAGGAATATATATGAATCTGATCTTTATCTTTTTTTTTTTCTTTCTTTTTTGATGTTCTATATGAATCTGATCTCGATGTAGTTAAATTCTGATTTTGGCTTAGTTTCTGTTACAAAATTTATTTCCCTTAATAGGGAGTTGTGACTACAATTTCAAACTCTCACATTTGTATTAAAAATGAAATTTCAGATTATCACACCATCTATTATATTTATAAATCATGAAATATTTCAAAATTTAATAAATATGATAGATTTATTTGGATTAATACATAATATTCTTTTTAATTCAAAATATACATAATATTCTTTCAATTCAAAATATACATAATATTCTTTCAATATTGTTGGATGTATTTTAAGATGCCGATTTTTTTTTCTCTATTTTCCTGTTTTTTACATTTCTTTTGATCTGGGAATTCAGTTCCATCTTGTAAAATATTTATTATCACTAAATAATGGAAGTAGGATCATTCGATTCTACTTCATTTTCTTCAAAACAAACAAATAATTAAGATGCTCAATCTAATTAATTAGCCACCTGACATGGAGACCAACCAGCCACACAATTCGCTCCACGGTCTGTGACACAAAACAGAAACAGCTCTGTTCAGTCGCGCCTTCTCTTCAATTCAGTCGTGCCTCTTCTCCTCGTAACAAAACATCTCTCTCGCTTCTCTTCTTCACACCCTCTCATCACTCTCTCTCCCCCATAAAACCCTAAACCCATTCTTCCTCTCTCATTCCAAAAATAATAGAGAATCAAAACAGAGCGAGAGATCCAAGAGAGAAGAAGAACCAACCAAAACCCTAACTCAAAATGGCGTCTGACATGAGAGCTGTCCTTCAGCAGTGCTTCTCCCCTCCATCGCTCCGTTCTTATCTTGCAGAATTCATCTCCACTTTCTTCTTCGTTTTCGTCGCAGTTGGCTCCACCATTTCCGCCCGTTAGTCATCTTTCTCAAACATCTCTCATTCATTCACATACATAAATATAAAGTCTTCATTCTTGTTCTTAACTATTTTTTATCTTCCTTTTGTTTTTTTTACAGGGATGTTGAGTCCTGACGGAACGTCTGACACTTCTTTGCTTGTTTCAACGGCGGTTGCTCAGGGTTTCGCATTGTTTGTGGCCGTTTACATAGCGGCTGATGTTTCAGGTGGGCACGTTAATCCTGCCGTTACGTTCGCCTTTGCTCTTGGAGGCCATGTCACTGTGCCGATTGCGATGTTTTATTGGATTTCTCAGATGCTCGCTGCCACTCTGGCTTGCTTTCTTATCAGTTTCGCCACCGTGGATCAAGTCAGTACTTTTTTCCTTGATGTTTATTTATTTATTCATATTAAATATTTGTATGTATGATTTGCTTTTGTTGATCAAGTAAAGTACTTTTTCCCTTGATATTTTATTTATTTTTCATGTTATATTTTTGTATGTATGATTGAAGATATTTTATTTATTTTTAATATGCCCTAATTAAATGTAATTTTTTTAATTAGTTTTCGTTTTAACTGGTTGTGTTTGTAGTATTTTATTCAAATTTTCTTCTATTAACGAGATAAGGTTTTCACTACAATTGAATTTTCTTTTATTAAGAGAACATGGTTTTCGCTTCAAAACATGGTTTAATTCTGCATCTTTATACACGCAATTATATCAAGAATATCTTTCGAAAACTTACTATGAACTCTTACAAACTATATTTAAACTATATTTACAAACAAGCAAGATATATTTACTGACATTCCAACATGTTTAATTGTTCAGGCCATACCAACAACCAAAATCGCACCTAAGATGTCCGGATCCGGAGCGGCAACACTCGAATGTTTCACCACCTTTATCTTGGTCTACACTGTCCACGTTGCATCAGATCCAAGAAATTCAGAATCCAAGAAGAAATCTTCATCCATACTCGGTCCGCTAGCAATCGGATTGGTAGCCGGGTCGCTCGTGTTGGCAACCGGCGCACTGACAGGTGGGTCCATGAACCCGGCTCGAGCGTTCGGACCGGCCGTGATAAGTGGTGAGTATGGAAATCAGGCTGCTTATTGGGTCGGACCATTTCTTGGTGCGGCTTTGGCGGCTGTAGTGCACCAGAATTTAGTTTATCATAATAATGATTCGGTTGAGTCTGATGGTAGCGTTGGAGAGGTGTGAATGCATGATCATGCCTTTGTGTGTGACATGTATATTTGTATCTTTGATTTGGTTTGCTGGTGTGTGATATTAGATTGATTAACTTGTGTTTATGTATGAATCTGTTTTGATGGTCTGTGATATTGGCACATCTAATTGTGTGTGTAATTGTATCTTTGTGTTGAGTTTGTTAATTTGTGTGTATGTATCTTTGGATTTGATTAGCTGGTGTGATAATAGAATAAATTGTGTTAATTGTGAGATTTGTTTGCTGGTATGATAATAGGATAAATAGTGTGAAATATGAATTTGGTTTATTGGTGTGATACCAGAATAAATTGTGTGAATGGACAAGAATACTCTCACTAATTTGGATGTCTCTCTGCTCTTAGAAAGCAAAAATTTTGATTGAATTTTTTTACTGAAATTGATTTGGGATAAGGGATGAATTTTGCCTATATGTTTATCTCTACTCGCACCGTATGATCTCATGATAAACGTACAAAATTTATTAGATATAGGCTAGATACTTTTAGGGTATAACTGAGAACTTTGAAGTATCAAATTATGTAATCTCTTGCTTGATCATTTGACTAATTATTCAGAACAGCTAAGATTTTAAGAATCCCCTACATTTAACTATCTAAGATTTTTGTCACTTGATGAAGCCAGAAAGATAGGAATTCGAATCTCACAAATCTAAAAAATAACGGGGTTGAGTATTAGGAAAAGGAACAGTCATGAAAATTTAATCAAAAACCTCGACAGAATGTTGGGCTTTTGAAATACTTAGAATTGGACCTAAAGCCCTACACTTAGAATTAATAATACTTACCAATAATCACAATTTTGTTAGTTTAATACTGTGAATAAGATTCAAGAAACCAAAAACTCAAAATGAATATTAATATTAAATAATGATCAAGACTTCTTCATCCAATACGAAAAAACTTTATTTTGCTTAACAAAACTAGGGACAAATATAAGATTTCGTTTTTTAAATGGTAAATGAAATTCCAAAGATCGTCCACTTCACGAGTTTATATAATATGGATTTTGAATGCTTAATTAAAAAATAGATTCCACATAAATCTAGTGACTCATCTTTCTTAATAAAACAACACTTACAAAATTATTGGGAAAATCGAAATAATTCATCTATAAAAATACAAAAAATAAAAAGTCAATCATATCCCTTTATTGGAAATATATATCTCCACTTGTTCCCATGATTGTATCAGAATTGACTTTGACTTGTCAACACTTCAATTCTAAAATGGTTTAAATTTTTTATTGCAATACTATTATTTATGTAGTTATACATATGGGATAAGATACTTTGACAATAAACTTATTTGGCATTACACTTGCTAACAATGCTTATTTCGCAAAATCTAAATAGCAAAATTGAATTTCAACCGTTTTGATATGTTCTATAGATTAAGAACTACAATAAATACTTTTTTCTTCAAGAGTTTATGTATAAGCTTATTCAAGGAAAATTCAAATGCGCAATAAATAAATAAAAACATTTTTTCTAATGATTGTGTTAGGGGTCTTATCATCCTATAATCGTGATACTGTCTTGTTTTAATTTTCTTATTTTTTCTGTATGAAATTATTTATTTCAATAATTAATATTTGTACTTTTTCAACGTTTATAGAATACCAAAAGATTTGCATATGTAAGAACGATTATGTTTTTGCACATAGAAAATGATATTCAAAATTGATCCTTCAATTATTCCTCAATTGCCACAATACTGGCTCGAGTGTATACATACATAATTTACGAAATGACACCCTCAATATTTTATCATATGGGTTTGGTTCGATTTTTCTGAATAATAGGGGATAGCCTACTATAATTAAACTACATAAAATTCAAAAAGCACAAATGTTTAACTTCGGATATAAATAGTGCAGTTCGGAAAACACCTAAAATGCTTATGCTTTGAATTTTGAATGATCATATAAGTTTGTGTTATGAGTTTGAAGTTAAAAGATCTAATTAAAATATTTCTTAGTATAGTGATTGAGTATTTTAGTTAAGATATCAGAGAGTGTGAATTTAAATTCTATATGCACAACGAATTGGATTGTTGAGTATTTTTTTCTTTTTTTTTTATAAAATATTTCTCACACGAGAAACTACAAAAAATAAGAAGTTAAATATCCAAATTAAGCCATATGAATACTTCAAAACTATGTTCAACATTAAAATTCAATCTTTTGCTAAAATGGAGGCAATACACATGATTGCAATCTTCCACTCAAACATTCAAAGAAGAGGAACTTCCCTTCATATTAGCAACCTAGCTACTATCTTACCCTATCTTCGACCTTACTATTCTTTCCTCTTTTCTTGTTTCTATTTTGTCTCATCTCTCTCGTGCGTTTTGTAGTTATCCTTGTTAGATTGTTTTATTCTTTAATTTAATATATTCTTCAGTAGACTCTTCGCCCACTGATACTTCAAAATAAAATTCAATCATCTATTTCTCGCTCCAAACTTATATTATGTGATTTTCTTAATTCATATTGTCAATATTATAAAATCGACAAATAATTTGTAATATATATATCTCACAAATAAATACTAAAAACTTTATGGCGCCTTAGTCGGAAAAAAATTGTGATATAAGTGACATCATTCAAAATTGAAAGAAATATTGGCCAGGGAAATTTTAAAAAGAATAAAAGGGACATAATGCACATCACCGTCTAATTTGTCGTCAGTATCGTCGAAATTCATAAATATATAACAAATTTACCAAAAAAAATATGGATATACAAAAAGTAGAATGAAGATATAAAAAAAAATCATTGATATACAAAAAGTATTCTTTTTCAATTAGTTTTATACAAATGAATAATGGACGACTGGAAATAATATAAAAATATAATATGGTGATACTTAAGTAATTTTTAAGCAGGTGATGTGAATATTTTCTTATTATCTTAATTTATATTATGTGAGTTTGAGTTGTGTTGGATGTATTTTAATTTTAATCTAAACTTATATTATGAGGTAAATGGTTATTTATTGAAATATAATAAATGGTAAAAAAAAATTTTATAATCTTCAGAAAAGTTAGGGGATTTTTGAGGAGACACGAAAAGATAGGAGTTTTTTGAAGGAATTTTGATAATATTAAAAAAAAGGTTGGGGATTGTTTGAATAATTTACCTACTATTTTTTTTTTTTGAATAATAGACCCCAGGTTTTACCTGGGAGTCTGCAATTGTATTAATAGAAAGGAACAGTTCATTACAAATAGATTACCAAGAGCGTTGGCCCTTTTTTTTTGGGAAATTGAAAATCACGTCGGGGGTACTGTAGCGACGGATTGAAATTATGTACTGTTTTCTCACGTTCCTATTTACGCTATATACTGTTTTCATTTTTTTAAATATGTACTGTTTAGAATTTTTATATACTGTTTGTTTTCAGTTTATATGTTTGTATATACTGTTTTCATTTTTTTTAAATATATACTGTTTTATAGAATGAATTTTTATATACTGTTTGTTTTCAGTTCATATGTTTGTATATACTGTTTTCAGTTTTTATATACCGTCACTACAGTAACGTCGTCCAGTATCAACTCTTTTTTTTTTTTTTAAGAAACAATGAAGAGCAGAAAAGAAAAAAAAAAGGAAAAAGGAAATAGAAGAAACCTAAAACTAAAAGTAAAAAAGATATGAAAAGGATAAAAAAATAAAAACAAAGTAAAAGTATGGCTGTCTCTTTCATTTTTCATCTTCATATGTTCTTTTCATCAATTTTTTTTTTCTGGGCGCACGATGTAGCGTTGACCTCTCTTCCTCTGTTCGTCTCCTACCAACCAAGTCTTCTTTCTGCAATATCCGAAATTTCCATTCCATTTGCTCCAATACCCAATTCAGTATTCAGACCCAAAACCCAATTATCCAATCGTTTCTTCTATCTTTAGTATCACTGAAAGAAAAAAGAATGCTGACTTGATCATTCCAATTTCCCATTACTAACACTAAAACAGAGTATTGTTTTCTTCAAAATGGAGAGGGGTTACAGGAGCAACGGGTCGTCGATGGGCAGCAGCAGGGAGATGGAGGATGAGGAGATGAACGGACAACCGGCGGCGGCGGAGGAGGAGAGAGTGCACGTGGCAGTCCCCGGCGAGTTCAAGGCCGGAAAGTCCACGCTTGTGTGGGCCGTGCAGAATCTGCCTAAAGATGCAAAAGTCGTGCTTTTGCATGTTCATGTCCCTGCTCAGATGATCCCAACCAGTATGTTTTGATTTTGACTTTTTATTTTTATTTTTTGGGAATTAAGAGGTAATTTTGTAAAGAATTAATTGCATTAAAATGGGACGAAACATTTTGCAATTGGTTGTTTAGAATGAGAAATTGAAACCCAAAAAGAGTAAAAAAGAGAAAACACTGTTAACAAAAAGATTAATAAGTCAGATAAGCTAATAAGAAAAATCACCATCTTGTTACTTGTTCAATTATATTGAGTTGTATTTGCAATTTGCTTTAGTCTTGTTAAATTGTTGTTCAATGTTCTTTGATCCTCTTGTTTCCAAATACGTCAGCACGTCATTATCCAAAATCAGTTCCAAATTAGGTATGTGAAACTGCAATTCGTTAAATATTAAGAACAAATTAGAGTTAAGGTTATTATCATTACAATTTGAAAAGAAACGACTTGGTTTTTTTAGCATTTCAAATTTAGTTCAGAGGTGTGTGTTTGAACTTTTGATTCTTAATTTCGTATTTTGTTAGTTGGATTTTAAATTGTAAGTGTTCATTTTTTAATTAAGTTGTGAAATGCATTTAGTGGCTTGTAGAGAAATTGGGATAATTCATGTTTTTTAGGAAAGAAAAAGTAGCTAAATCCTCAAAACTAACCTTTTTTCGCTAATTTGAAACATTAGAAAGAAAGAGCACAATTTGTTTTTTGAGTTAAACAAGAGAAGTAACGCATGATCATGTTTAACAGAAATCAAATATAATTATAATTTTTTTTATTCTTGGTTTAATTTTGGTGGATTAACTATAAGCTGCTTATTTTATTTCTCACTAAATTCTAATGCTTGGTGGATAGCCATGATATATCATTAAATCTTATTTGTTCATTTTCATATAATATTGACATTGGAATCCACATAATTAATGTAGTGTTGATCCAAAGCTGTCATGTCAATAAGTGGAGTTCATGTCTTGCTTTATATTATTATTTATTATTATAATTATTATTAAAAACGATTTAATGAAGGTGAGGTGATCTGTCCAGTTTCAGATTCCTCTATTTTTCTAATTATTTAGAAATAATTTTGAATTTTGAATGTTTCAATAGCTACACACAGACAGTATAGGTCCTGTTCATGAATCATGATAATTTTATGCATAAAATAATATATACTAAGATTCTTTGTAGTTTGTTTTAAGTTATAATAATAATAATAATAATAATAATAATAATAATAATAATAATAATAATAATAATAATTTCAGTGGGGACCAAGTTTCATTACAGCCGATTAAAAGAACAAGAGGTGAGAGCATATCGGCATCTTGAAAGAGAAAAGTTGGAATCTAATTTAAACCATTACATCAAAGCCTGTGCACAACTCAAGGTACATTTATATACATGTATATAAATAAGAAAATTATTTATGTGTAGTGTGTAATTATACTTAATAAAGAAGAAACTTTTTAATTATTTTTTTTTTGGGTATAATTTAGGTAACGGTAGAGAAATTAGTGATAGAGCGTGACAATATAGTAAACGGAATTATCGAATTAATATCTTTTCATGGAATCACGAAACTCGTAATGGGAGCAGCGGCCGATAAACAATACTCCAGGTATAAAATAAATCATATCATCTTTTTTAATCAAAATTTCTCATTTATTTTAAATTTTTTTATTTTGAGAATTATGATTATTTTTCTTATTTTATTTTAGGAGGATGAAAACGCCGAAATCTGCGAAAGCAACTGAGATTATGGAAAAAGCTGATCCTTCATGCAAAATTTGGTTTGTTTGTAAAGGCGCCCTAATTTGCACGCGGTACAATTCAATCATTTTAATATTTTTTATTTTTAGTATTAACTTATGTCATTACTATAAGAGAAACTTGCGAAAAGCCCATGCGTTATTGATAGTTGGAAAAAAAAACATGTATTGTTAAGAAATTCAAAAAACTGTGGGTTAAGGTTTAATGCCGCTAAGTTATTCACCTAATCTTCTTAATTAATATTTTTTGCCATGAAATTAATTTTTATTTTTTTTTGTTAAAATAAAATGTTATTTTATTATAAAAAATATCAATTAACAAGATTAAGGTGATTCTTTAACGGTATTAAATCTTACCTAACCGCATGTGCTATTTTTCCAATTTCTTAATAATAGAGAGACTTTTTTCCCATTTTTTTTGTTTATGCTGACTTGAGACTTTGGAGAATAAGCTCGTAATAAGACTCTGTTTTTCTCTTTTTCTTTCTTTTCTTTTCCTTTATTTATTTTTGTTTATTCTATTTCTACTTAAGACTTTTATAATCGCCATCAATTCTCTTGATGGTAGAACCTTTTACTCCTTAATATATAATTCTCCAGACCTCTAGGCATGACCTGAAGTCTGCTTGATCAAAAAAAAGAGAGACTTTTTTGCAATTATCAATAACAAATGGGCTGTTTTGCAAATTTTCTTTACTATAATATAAACGAAAATTTTCAACCCCCTAACTTTCCTGAATATTTTTAACCCCAAGTTTTCAGATTTTCAAAAAAACCCTATTTCATTTTCAATAACCCCCCACCATCTCCTTTTCCATCTAATTGTTTGTTAAACTTTTAACAATGACCATTTTGCCCTCCTATATTCATATAGCTTTTCTCCTTAAGAACATAGGTACGTTTTCCCAATCATCAACAACACATGCTCTCTTTCACAAATTCCCCTTACTCTCTAACCCAAACCCTAATTTCACAGGGAAGCTTCCGGAATCACATCCGCAAACCCGCCCTCCCCCGCCCCGAGCTCCGGCAGCGGCTCCCTCGCGAGCCTCTCCGACCGGCTCACCGGCTTCTTCCTCCCCGCCGGTGACCACCCCCACGACCTCCTCTCCCGGAGCCCGCCCCGCCACCTGTCCAACCCCCATTCGCTCTCCCACCAACCCACCCGGCCCAATCCAAATCCAGCTCTGACAAATCCGGCTCTGACGCGGGCCGGCATGACGGCTTGTAAACTGAGGGTCGAAGGGGCGGGGGATCCGTGGGAGGGGATATCGAGGCGGAGGTTCTCGCAGAGCTCGGAGCACTCGGTGTGGACGGTGAACGATGACCTGGCGAGTGTTGCGGAGTCGAGGGATGACGTCAGCGAGGTGGGGTCTGTTGTCAGACGGGACGACGGTGATGATGTAAGTGTGGGTTTTGTTTTTAAGTAAAAGAGCCCCTGTGTTGTGTTTGAATTAAGAAAAAGATGGAAGATGGCTCTCTGTTGTTTTGAAAATTGAAAAAAATGTGATCGTGCTTGTTGTTGGTTAGCTAGACGTATTTATCGATCTATATTGTTAGAGAAATGTCAATGGTAGGGAGGTTTTTTTTTTTTTTAATTTGTGAAGAATGGAGGGTTTTGTTTTTTACAATTTACTATAATTTAGGGTCTTTTTGCAATTTTGGCATAATATAGTCGCTTTTTTGCAAATTCCCTCTTTGAATGTTGAGGTGTCAAGTATTTTAGTTGCTCTGATAGAGAAGCTGATTTGTTATTATCACGAAGGAAGATGATCTTATTATTTGTTATTATTAATATTTTATTCTTCTACTGATTTGCAGGAGGAACTGGGAATGGACACGGACATGTTTGAAAAATACAAAGAAGCATTAAATGAAGCTGAAGTAGCCAAAAGGGAAGCCTACGAAGAGTCCAACAAGCGGAGAAGAGCCGAGCGAGAATTACTTTCCGCTCTCCAAAAGGTCACTAAACAACATTATGTTTCCTTTATTTAATTTTCACCCAAATTTTATTCATTCATTATGACTTAAATTCAGGCGAGAGAAACAGACGCGTTATATCAAAACGAGTTGAGGCAAAGGCAAGGAAATGAAGAGACGCTTAATGTGATAAAACAAGAAAACGAGCAGCTCAAGGCCCAAATGGACACGATTTATATTCAATTGCAAAATGTGAGTGAAGCGAAACACCTAAATGAACAGAGGATCGTTGAATTAGAACATGCTAGGAAAGACGCAGAGGATCGATTGTCTGCCACACGGTATGTATAAGAGAAAATTGTTTAAAAAGTCCCTCAATTTTATCAAATTTTACTTTCATGACACCGTGCTTACATAATCATGTGATGTTTATTCATAGCACTAAATACATTGACCTAGACATATAGAAGAATGTAGGCCACCCTTTTAGTATTGTAAAAAAATACTACACAACACGACATGCTCTATAATGCAATCTTAAGTATAGATAATTATAGAAATAATAGTTGCACTGTACTCCATGCCATGCTGCCATCATGTTTTATTGCCATGCCATGTAGTATTTTTGTTTAGTACAACATATTTCCGTATTACATCTCATAACTAACTAATCAATCACCTAATTATTATCTATTAATCAGGTACCTGATGCAGTCATTAGAGTCGAGTAACGAGGACCTAAAACACCAGCTCGACAACGCCACTCACGAAGCATCAGAACTAAAGAAAAAATCGACATTACAACGTGTGGTCTCTAAAACCCACGAGGGATTGAGCAACGAGTTCTCGAGGGCAGAGCTGGATGAGGCGACGGGCGGGTTCGGCGAGTCGGCCAAGATCGGCGAGGGCGGGTTTGGAAGCGTTTATAGAGGGGTGCTGAGGAACACCACGGTCGCGGTCAAGATTCTGCATCAGGACGGCATGCAAGGAACTTCCGAGTTCCATCAAGAGGTATTGTAATTATGGGAATTTTGTATAAAAGTTCATGTGTTATGCTTAAATTGAAAATAAAACTATGCAATATTAGAAATTGGAAAAGATAAACCTGCATAGTTTCCGAAATTGGGAAAAGGCCCTAGTGTTAGTTAGAAGTTGACACCGTTAGCTTTAATACTTTGATTACTTAAATAGCTCAACTCGACTCGAATGCATATCAAGCTGAGTCGGTTTGGCTCGGGTTGACTGGAAATCATTTATACCGACAAATTAGAAATTTAAAATCATTTCGAAGATACGAAAATTTACAAATATTTACCAACATAAGAAAGTTGACTGGATGTAAAATGAATTTGTTTGCTTTTACTTCATTTTAGTTGATTATATAGTGAATAATCCTTTTAAAGTGGTTCAGACTTCAGATTTAAATAAAATTTACGCCATTTAATACTTCATATTTAAATAAAATTTAGGCAATTTAAATACTTCAGATTTAAAATAAAAGTTAGGCCATTTAATACCAATACCAGACACCAGTAACACCAGTAATTATTGCATTCCAAACAAATTCCACCATATCAGATCTATTTTTTTCTTAAAAAAGTATAACTGTATAAATCAGTTGCTTTCTTGAAACAAAAAAGTCAATTGCATACAATTCTGAACAAAGAGAAGATGAAATAAAATAGATAAAAAGCTATTGTAATGGTGGGACACTTTGCATAATTGTTCTAATACAATTGTTTTGTCCAACCGACAATTTAAAATACAAGGGTGAGAGATCAAGCTGAGATAATGATTTGTTTTGCCATGCCTATAGGCCATTTAAGAAATAAAACCAAAATAAACCCAAAAAACATCGATATTTGCAGTGAAAGGGCTATTTAAATAAATGAAATTCTTCCTTCAAAAAGCGAGAATCAAGTCCTTGGTTTTTAATAAAATCGAGAAATGAGCTCCTTTTTATTTAATAAAATGAGGAATGGAATTGCAAGACCTTGTTTTTATAAATCCTAATCCTAAGGTTTTAGTGAAACCAGGACTTAAACCAACTTCATAAAACTTGCACGAGTGGCATGATATTTGCACGATTCAACTAACATTGAGGCAAATTTGTGATGAATATAACCATTTTGAGGGGGGAATTTCATATTTACCCTTCCAAAAACTCAAAATATCATATTTACCCTTCTAAAATTTAAAATATCATATTTACCCATCTAAAACTCACAAAATATCAAATTTGCCCAAATGATAAGATTACTGTTAAATCTTTGACACTAATCACCATTTAACCTATTAATATAAATAAAGTTAATAATTTTAAATTTAAAAGATCAAAATGCCATTTTCTTTCTCAGCTCCTTATAAGGATAAATATGAAGTTGCTTAAGAAGTAAAACTTTGAACCAAAAAACGTAGGTATTTGCAGTAAAAAAAACTACTTAAATAAATGGAATTCCTAATCTTTCAAAAAACGAGAATCAAGTCCTTGGTTTTTATCAAATCGAGAAATGAACTCCTTTTTTTTAATAAAATGAGGAATGGAATCTCAAGACCTGGTTTTACCAAATCCCAATCCGGAGGTTTTAGTAAAACTAGGACTAAACCAACTTCATAAAACTTGCATGAATTGCATGATATTTGCATGATTCAACTAACATTGTGGCAAAATTTGTGTGAATATAGCCATTTTGAGGATCCTATTTATGTCATTTGCTATTTGATAATAGCTTGTTTCTATTTTCTTTCACATATAGAGTTATATATTTAAATTTGTTGGACGCCGATGTAAAAATGTTTTTCAATGTTATTTGATATGAGAAATTGGTGGAAACTAACAAATAATGAATTAAACTATTTTTGAAACTTTCGTGTACTACTATGAATGATATTGGAGCGACCAAATGGACACACTTTGAGGTGTTATCTGATTAGAGTTTTGTTGGTAAGGTTGGGACTCTCTTTGTGGGCTTTAAGATTTAACTAATTGTATGAAGAGCTCAAGATACAGTTGCATATCTTATTGATTTCTTCATCCCAATAGATTTTAATGAGTACAAAAAGAATGCACATTGTATTATGATATTTTTAGTTCAGGACTCAAAATGGTTTTTTCTGATCTCTTAAGACACACATATGAAATAGAGCATACAAGGGATACGTGAAGTACATATGGAATATGGACATACATGATACTAGATTTTGTGTAGATAAAGGAATTTTTCTAAACTCTATAAAGAGAGCACAAGTGAATGTTAACACTTTCCAAATTAAAAAATTATATATGTCATCATTTGTTGGACTAACTCAAAATTGAGTATGGCTAAATAGCATATGTAAGCAAAATTTTCATTTTGCTTAGTATGCTATTTAGCATCTCCCCTCAAAATTAATATTTGGTAGGTGTACAATTAAATAAATGACTTAGACAAAAACATGAAGAAAGTGCATGTATCATCTCATGTTGTTATGTTAGTGTAACAGAGAAAAAAGTCACCCATGCACGGCTGATTTTTTTGGACATGTTCAATTACTCAAGCACTATGTAGTGAGTTGAAATTTTATTAAGATAACTCATTTCATATTAATGTATAAGAAATATACCACACACAAAATCTAGACGCATGTTTTTCTGTCCTTGTTCAGATTTTAATAAGTCATGAGATGACATGGACACGTGGCTACACGCTAACAAAACAACCAGTTTTGTATATATAGTATAAATATAAATATAAATATAAATATAAATATAAATAGTAATATAAATATAAATAGTAATATAAATATAAATAGTATAAATATAAATATAAATTTATGTTTGTTAAGTTGTATTGAGTATAGGTCATTCGATATTTGTGAGTAGTTTAGTTTAGCTTAGATCAGTATTTAATGTTCAAGGTGAGAGTTTAATCTCATTTGAATTCCATAGGATGATAAACATGAATTAGATTTTGTTTTTGTTTTTGTTCAACTTAAGAGTTAAGACTTAAGAGTGTGTATTATACTCATGTGTTTATCTATTTAAAGTTGACATGATATTAGGATAGAAAAAGAAATTCAACTTCATATCTATGTTATCTTGTACCATTTGGCCCGGTACCAAAACTCTGACTTTTGGCACGCACCGTAAATATAAAGACTAAATTTAGAATATATGGAACATGTAAGGAACAAAGCAAACTTACCGGTATAGCTCTAATACAAAATAACAACAATTTTTAACCTACCATCTCATCTTCTCCTCATTCCAGATCGCAGTACTCAGCAAAATCCGGCACCCGAACCTCGTAACCCTAATCGGTTCCTGCCCCGAATCCTACGGGCTCGTCTACGAGTATCTTCCCAACGGCAGCCTCGAGGACCGCTTAGCCTGCGCCAACAACACGCCGCCTCTTACATGGCAAGCCCGGACGCGCATCATCGGCGAGATCTGCTCCGCCTTGATCTTCCTCCACTCGAGCCGGCCCCACCCTGTCATCCACGGAGACCTGAAGCCAGATAATATATTATTAGATGCTAATCTTGTCAGTAAGCTCAGCGATTTCGGGATTTGTAGAATGTTGGTGCTTTCGAATAGCACTTCGACTTCCCTCTATAGGACGACGAATCCGAAGGGGACTTTGGCGTATATGGATCCAGAGTTTATAAGTACCGGTGAAGTGACTCCCAAATCGGATGTGTATTCGTTTGGGATTATAATTTTGAGGCTTTTGACGGGGAGACAACCGTTGAATATATCGAATATTGTTGAGCGAGCGATTGAGAATGGGGATTTGCATAAGGTGGTTGATAAAACAGCCGGTGAGTGGCCGTTTGTTCAAGCTAGCCAGCTGGCGCATGTGGGATTGAAGTGCACAGAGTTGAGCAGGAGGAAACGGGCGGATTTGAAAGGGGATGTTTGGCGGGTTATTGAGCCGATGGTGAAGACTGCATCGTTATCCGTGCGGTCGTTGGAGAGAATGTCGGTGTTGGATGAGAATCGCGTGCCGTCGTACTTTCTCTGCCCGATTTCTCAGGTAATTTTTTTATTGAATGGAGAAAGCTTGAAATTTTACTTTTGTTATTTGTATTTTTTACTTCAATTTGGATCTCTAACTTTTAGTATCTTTGTCAAAACCAAAATTAAGAGTGGAATGGCATATTAGATCAGTATGTTAACTCTTGCCTCAACATACTTTTAACTATAATAGTGGGTTATCATAACCATACAAATAGCTCAAATTTCTAAAAAAAAAATACTATAATTCTATTTAAATTCATAATTGTAAAAAAATATTTTTCATAAAAATAGGAGATCATGAGGGACCCACATATAGCAGCTGATGGATACACATACGAAGGTAAAGAGATAAAAAAGTGGTTGGATGGTGGCCATGATACGTCTCCGATGACCAATTTAAGACTCGATCATTTTGAACTCGTACCAAATCGAGCCCTTCGATCCACCATTTTGGAGTTCTTTCCGCAGTTCTTGCCAAGTCCATGATTATAATAGCTGGTCAATGCCTCATTTTCGTTATTTGTCGTCAATAAAATTTGATTATCTGCTAGTTGCCCTAATTATAAATATGGGTCTTTGATGTGTGGGTTGAATAGGAGAAAAAAGGGTGAGGTTTTGAAACACTCCAATTTTGCATGGATTGAAGAATTGTATTTCTTTTTTTCCTTTTTCTTTTTTTGTATTTATCTTAAGAACAATATTTGTTCATTTCATTTATTCAGTGTATATTATTTGTATAGTATTAGATCGGAAAAAGAAGACAGGCAAGAAAATCCGAAATTTTTCTTTATTTTTAATTTGTTTATTAATATATTCTTTTATAAACTGTGTCTAATTGGTTAAATTATTGTGTTATTTCATTTGAATGAAGATTTGAGCTTTTTTATAACAATTTCATGTTTAATCTGTCTGTACCTGCAAGTAACATGAAAACACTTTAGCCAACACCATCGAATGCCACATATCAACAAGATTGTTTTAGAAGCATGTAATTATACATATAAATATAATAGTGACGTGAGAAAGCGCTCTTAGTATGAACAAATTAAGGAAATTCCAGATTTAGTTTTTCATTTTATGTAGTAACAGTATAATTATACCAAATATTAATAAAGTACCGGTACCAACTATATATGTAAGAATAGTCCGGTACCTTTTATATGTACCTCATTTTATATTCTTCAATAAGTTCTAGCTTACCTCTCCTGTTTAATATTATTCTTATCACGAGCAGTGTTAATCATATACATGACAGCAATTGTTTATTATGATTTGATTTTACCTCAACCTACCTAATTATCATACTTATCATCATCAACAATTATTTGTATTGACTTAAACAAATTAATGTAGGTTAGTTGTTCAGAGACAAAGATGGACCTCAAAATAGTATTATTTCTCTTAGAATAAGATTTAAAGACGTCTCTTTGGTTGGCAACAATATTCCTTTCTTATCCTATCAAATCATATCCTAATAAATATCATTCATCATCATTCATTCATGCTTGACTTGAATTAGGAACACCATAATTAAATGAGAAATTAATCATTTGTTTTAGATTAATTTGGTCGGTGAAGGATTGTTTGTACATATAATGAAAAACAAATGAAAATGCGGCTTGGCCTCATCGAAATGGGAGATGCTACAACTGATATGTACAAAATATTTAAAGTTCTACATTTATTTATTTATTTATTTTTATTTCTGTGACCAAAGTATATTGTAGCTTATTGGAATGATTAGCTGTTATTTTATCCTGGTCCAGCAATGTATGTATCACATGACGTGGGGATATAGTTGCAGAGAAAGTGACTTACAGTTGCATATGCAGTAAGTAGCAATTCACTGAATCAACTTACAAATATCATATTTTGTAATAATGAACTGCACCTCTTTATCTTTTGACTAACTTTAGGAAATCTTGTTATGTTACATTACATTTTGCAATAATAATAATAGCAATATAAATATTATTACTAAAAATAATTATTATTATTGTTATTATTATTTTATTATTACTATTATAATAATAATAAACTACTTGGGTGGATTTTGTTTGGGCCCATTTAAATTTGAACATGAGCCTTTCATTTTCAAAATGGCTTGAGTGGACCATGTTTTGAGTTGTTAGCTGTCACACACACATGAGATAATCATCATAATTGTTACTTCTACTTTTTGAAATTTTGTACAGGAATTTAATTTTGAATTGAGGAGGGTCCCTGAAGTATCCGTTGTCTCTTTTACTGTCTAAAGAGATACAGATTCAAATTCGGTACGCCATTGTTCTATAAAATAGTACCGATTTTTCTTGCTTTGTGAAACTTTAGTGAAATATGTTTGTATTTACTCAATATTTTTTACTTATTTTAACAAATACTTTTAAATAATTGAATCATTTGTAAGTTGTAACTCAAAAGATATGTCTAGTGAACGACATATTAGAATGTATTGAATATGTTAAGATGATAGAAAAGTATGACAATTCAAATATGATTGGAAAATGAGATATTGAACTTTCCCATTCAAACAAAAAATATTTCAGAATATAATCATGTTATATAACCCAGACCAACATTCCAAATTACAATACGACCAAGGATTTTGTACATGTCACCAATTTAATGCATTTTTTGTTATTACAAAAAGGTAGGGTTTATTGCTATTACACAACAATGCACATGCCTTTAGTTGGCAAAAGAGAGTTGGCTCATTGGCTGTGGGGCTGAGAAATTATAAATGAGACCATGCTGAGTTGGTGCCACATGCCATGTCATGATACCCTTCTCTATGGATAAGATAGAAAGAGAAAGAAGTCCAAATTATTAATTATTTGTTTATTTCTCCATCATCCTTGCCAAATTGGCTATAATAAGAGTTTCCTGAAACGTATATGCAGTTTGTTATACAGGGGTGTAACGAACCAACTTCAAAATAGTGTAGCTAGGCTCGATCGAGTTGAACTATGATCTTGATCGAGCTTGGCTCAATTTTGGTTCGAGTTCGTTTGGTTTAGTTCGAGTTTCATTCGAGCTATTTTCAAGTTGATTCTACCAAACACTTACTGTTCCATTATTACGTTATTACATTATGTTACTACTATAAATATGTAGTAATAAAAAAAGGGTCGAGGGTTAATTATACAAATGTTAATAATTCAAGACTATGAACAGTGATACATCACCATCATACTAAATGAAATTCATCTGAATACTCTAGAAAATGTCATTATTATTCAATAAATTAGAAAATTAAAGAAAGCTGCATCTGATTATTTTGTCATTTTTTCGGTATAACAACCAATCATAGTCTGCTTAGGTGTATAGAATCAACCCTCAGCTGTCTGATGAGGGCCCTTCTTAGCTGGAATTAATTCCCATTTTTAGGTATGATAAGCAAAAAAACAATGAAAAACTCTCATAAAAATGATTCTAAAATAATAATAATAATAAAAAGATTCTATATGCTTCAGTCTGGAATGATATGTGGTCTGGCTTGGCTGACATTATGTTACACATAGAAAAGAGTATAAGATAATACTGATTTTATGAAGTACAATATTCATTAAATCAAATAAAAACTGAACTGGAGGCGACTGAAGCTGGATCTGCTTGCAGTTACAGTGAAATCTCTATTGTTTTTTATCACTTTTTACATACTAACGAGTAAATTTCAAAGTATTAAAGGACAAGTAATAATCCAAACCAAGTTACAATCACAAACACTTAGATTTTAATAGAACGCTCCAACTAGCAGTTTTTGTCCCAACAGTGAAGTATCTTTTTATTTCTCTAGAACTTCCTCCAAACTAAAATCCAAAAAGAATGCCAGCTCAATTGGAATGTCATTAATAACATGCATATTTTTTTGACCACTCCATTATTTTTCAATAAAATCAAATCCATTGACGAATCAAGAAATCTTTCACTAACTATTTTACTTATTGTTGGGCTTATATAATTTGTATATAGTTATGAGGTTAAAATTTGTAAAAGAGTCAACGAAGCAAGCACAGTCAGAAATTAAGATAGCTATGTTGATAATTTATTAAATCATGATTAAATAATTTAACTCAGTGCAGTGTTCTAGAAATCGCTAGACGGTCGTCAGGCGATAGGGCAACGACTAGCGCCTAGACGTTTTAGACTCATAATAGAAGTTTTCCCATTAATATATACACAAATAAAACAAAGGTATGAAATTTAGAAAATTTGAGACAAAAATTATTGAAATTAGGTAAGAAAATCGGAATTAATTGGAAAAATCGTGATCCAGGCGGACAAATCGGGATCTAAATGGAAAAAATCGGCAGCCAGACGGCCAAAAATTAGGAGGAATTAATTAGTAAAATTGAAAATTAATCGGAAATTAGATGGTTCTAGATGACAAATCTAATTTTTTGGGCCGATTTGACCAAAATTACTTGGTGGAGAGACGATTAGCGTCTAGGCGCAATTTTTAGAACACTGACACAGTGAAGAGAACTGAATTGTTGTTCATTTGTTCTTAGTATTAAGTATTAGTTAATATTATTGTTATTTATTTTAGTTTATTTTGTTTATCTTTTGTTTAGTTTGACTCTTTGTAATTATGTTATTTTTTACTAAAAATTGGAAATAGTTAAGTAATTTATTTTATTTTATCATTGGATAAGTACGACAAAAGAATCTACTCCATTTAACAAAAAAGTAGTCTACAGATTTCTGTTAAAAAATAAGTACTTGTGTACAAAACTGGCTGGTTCTATAGTTTTCCTAATTCTATCATATAAATGCCTTCAAACTTACCCAATAGGTAAGTTTCATAAGTAACTTTTCTCACAATCATTAATATATCTTGCAAAAATACAACAAAATCAGCTCAAAGCTATCTTGCACGGACACGAACATGAGTATTGTGTCCAACACGACATGGACACGGCGAATCTCAAAATTCATCAGGACACGACACGTTTTATATATATATTATTATATTATTTTTATGAATAAAATATATAATTTAATTATTGTATATATTATTTATGTCAATTTTATTTTATTTTAAAGGATTATACATAATATTTTTACCTTATAATTAGAAAATTATACATAATATTTTATAATTGATACAATATATATAACATTTGAAGTTGCACTTTTATACATGCATACAAGATATTTGACGTTTTACATGTTTGTGTATGAAAACTTGACACTAAATAATCAAATTTCACTTTAAATGTGTAGTCTCACAATTACTGGAATAGAAAAGTGAGATGAACTATTCTCTAAAATACGAGAATGATGAAATAATACAATAATTGCGCTAACAAGCCCAATGCACGTGTCTGAGAAGTGTCCTGACGATTTTTAATAATAAAATATTTGACACGCCATGTGATGTGTCCGACACGTGTCCGAGGAGCGTCGTGTTGAAGTGTCCGCGCAACATAGGCTCAAAGTCACAACTAATCCAATCCAAAATCGAGCATCGGGGTACCCATAGCAATTAGCATCACCCTTTTCTAACCGTTACACACCTCTCTATAAAAACTCTCAATTCCTTAAGCTCCACCTCAACTCAACCCCTTTGTTTCTTCTTCAAACCAACAAAACAAACAAAAATGGAGGCAAAAGAGGAGGATGTGTCTCTCGGAGCAAACAAGTTCACCGAGAGACAACCAATTGGCACGGCGGCTCAAAGCCAAGACAAAGACTACAAGGAGCCGCCGCCTGCCCCGTTTTTCGAGCCCGGCGAGCTCAAGTCATGGTCGTTTTACCGTGCCGGCATAGCCGAGTTTGTCGCCACCTTTCTTTTCTTGTACATCACGATTCTCACCGTGATGGGTGTCGTTAAGTCTCCGACTAAATGTGGAACGGTCGGGATTCAGGGAATCGCGTGGGCCTTTGGAGGAATGATTTTCGCACTTGTATATTGCACTGCTGGAATTTCCGGTTAGATTTTTACTTTTACTTTTATTTATTTTTGTTTGAATTTATTATTTGTTGGCCTCTGTTAGTTTAGTTGTTAGTTTAGTATGGAAATTGGGTATTCATAGTTTGGTGATAAGTCATTAATTTTTTTATGTGATGTGTGATAGTCATCATGCACAGTGCAACTAACTAAACACAGCATGAGGGGTTATGGTATGAATAGGTTTGGAAACTTTCAGGACCCATCAGAAAAAATAATAATAGAATAAAAAAACAGAATTGGATAATAAATTTTTTTTTTCAAGAAAGAAGGAATTTCTGGTTTAGACTTTATTTAGTATTAAATTGTGCAAGGCCATGATGAAAGTATATACCTTTTAGTTTTTCCTCTAGCTTTTATTTTGTTTGTTTCTGTTGCACTTGTTTTTGGTTAGGTAAGGTTATAATAAAAGGCTAAACAAATAATATAACTTATATTCGCATAAATTTCAAAATAAAAATTTTAAGTATCAATCACTTTATTTTATTTTATCAAGACAAAGAATTTACATGAGAAAAAAAGAAAAGAATGAGAGAGAAAAATGCAGAGAAGAAAACAAAAAAAAAAGGAAAGAATGAAAGAAGAAAATCAAAAAAACCTTGTTGCAGCAAAAAACCCATTATCTTTTTTTATCAAAATTCAAGCTAGAGAAAAGAACATTTTATCTTTACTTTTTTTCCCCTTTAATCATTCTTCTATTCTGAAAAGAAATTACCTTTTACCCCAAGACCAGTAACGATAAAATAACCTCTTAAAGCAAAAGAATAAAAAAGAAAAAAGAAACATTTTCCTCACTTTTTTCACACTGAACCTGAAAAGGAGCTTGAAAACTTACCCTAATTACAATCAATCAACGGATTAATCTAAATTGTAATCTTCAGCAATAATCCAAATAACCTCATGTAAATTCCAAATCACAATTACACAAACCCTAAGTAATCACTCCCCTTGACTAATTAATCACTCAACAAACAGGTGGCCACATCAACCCGGCCGTGACCTTCGGTCTATTCTTGGCACGCAAGCTTTCTCTCACGCGAGCCGTATTCTACATCGTAATGCAATGTCTCGGAGCCATTTGTGGGGCCGGAGTTGTGAAGGGCTTCCAAAAGGGATTGTATGAGGGAAATGGTGGTGGAGCGAACACTATCGCGCATGGTTACACGAAAGGTGACGGACTTGCTGCTGAAATTATCGGCACTTTCATTCTTGTATACACCGTTTTCTCTGCGACCGATGCTAAGAGAAGTGCCAGAGACTCTCACGTCCCCGTAAGTATAATAATTATTTGATAGTTTTCTTCTTGTTCATTGTGTTTATTTTAGTGATGTAGTGCTTAAAAAGTTGGTTTATTTGATAGTTTTCTTCTTGTTCATTGTGTTTATTTTAGTGATGTAGTGCTTAAAAAGTTGTAACCAACGATCTAAAATAGGCAAATTTCCGTATGCCCCTCAATGTTTCAACTTAGTCGTTCACTAAGCTAGTTCCAATTTTCGAATCTGGTCTTGGACAGAAAAAAGATTTTAAATTATGTTTTATGGTTAATGCTAAAAGTGCTTAAACAAACTTATGAAAACTGAAGTGGGATTTGAAATCATGTTTTTATTATTTGAGATCGGATTTGAAACTTCAGACAAGATTAGTCGGAAAAATATGTTGAAAGTGAAATTAATTTTGTACAATTTAAATGTAGTTAGAATTTTCAATCTCAACCAAATAAGAAAACATACTTTAAATTTGGCTCCATGGTTATCAACTAAAACTTAAATAAAACTAGAGCTGAATTTGAAGTTCTGTTATTATTATTTGACATATTTGAGGCGAAATTTGAAACTCCGACAGATCCCCCTACCTATGGTGGTACAGTGCTAGTCTAGTCCAATAATAGAACATTATGAAAATAAATACATAAATAAGTGGAAGTGTATATATTTGTTGCTTTCTTAAATTGATTGAAAGTTACTGCATATTACTGTTGGATCAATTATTAAAAATGAGTGGCTTATAATTAACTTCAACTTATTTAAATCCTTTTTGAACTATGGTGACAGATCCTAGCACCACTGCCAATAGGGTTCGCAGTGTTTTTGGTGCACTTGGCCACAATCCCCATTACTGGAACCGGCATCAATCCAGCTAGGAGTCTTGGCGCTGCCATTATTTACAACAAGGAACATGCCTGGCACAACCATGTTTGTTTCTCTCTCTCTCTCTCTCTCTCTCTCTCTCTCTCAACTTTACTATTCACAACTTTCATAATTATTGGTCCATCCCTACTAGTAACAATTTGTTGCTTTGAAATAACTTTTATAATTGGTCCACATCCAGCTACTAGTAACAATGTAAAGAGTAAAGTAACATCTTATTTGCTGCTGAGAAAATAGTATCTTGTTGAAGCTGGTAATTTTTTGTTACAGTCGGAGTGATATACTAGTAAAATATTATAATATAGATCTAATTTAGCAGAACAATGAAGTCAAGTTATTCTGATACTATTTCAAAATAAGTAACATAAAGTGCTCAATTAATTATAATGATTATATCAAAACTAATTTTCTCACCAAACTAGAGTGTACAAATTCTGTTTCTGATGTACTTGTACTAGTACTTTTTTAGAGGTTTTTTGTAATTAGGGTTTAATTAATTGTTCTGTAAATTTATTCTTACAGTGGATCTTCTGGGTGGGGCCTTTCATCGGAGCGGCCCTGGCTGCTGTGTACCATGTGGTTGTGATCAGAGCCATTCCCTTCAAGAGCAGATCTTAAATTATATACCATTCTATTCCATTCGCTCTGTGCCTATCAGAAAGATTTGTGGATTTCATGTCATTTTCTTTCATCTGTTTATTTCTGCTGCTTCTTGTTTTGTTGTTCTTATAATTATTGTGTTGAGCTCAGACTTCAGAACATATGTCAATTTGTTTGTTGTTTAATGTAAATTAAGTTTATTTAACTGTGCTTCATGTGCTCTCTTTTGTTAATTGTATTGTTGAAAAAGATATGCAAGGGTTTGATAAAAGGAGAAAAAAAAAATTCATTTGAGGGTGCATGACATATTCAACACATTACAGAGCTATATTTTATACATAATGAAAAGATGGGACGAAAAATGTAATGGTAATATAATATATATATTCGGCAGTGTTGAAATAATGGAATAAAGATGAAGAATTTTTCTTACTCTATATAGAACAAGAGATTCAAAAACATGAAAGACAATTAATTAAAAAGGTGCAAATTCATTCTATGTGAGATATAAATTAATATAGTAAACTCCAACTGCTAATTTCCTTATTTAATAAAAAATATTAATTCACCTCATTTTCACTAATCAGAATAAAACAAGATAGCCTAATATTTCATAATTCACAATTTAAAGAGGATTATATCAGCATGTGTGTCACACAATAATGATTTTTTAGGACAAGAAAAGGTCATGTGGAGGACTGATCTGACCTAACCCAATTATTGCTCTCAAAGTCACATGACATGTCTCTTTCACACCCTGTCCTCTTTTTCCAGCCACATATTTGTATTTCTTTAATTTAAAATCTCACCTTATAGAAACCAGTACAGCCAATCACAAGACACTGTCAGATTTGACAAAAGAAAATGAAATACATCAAATTAAGAATTTGAGAGAACTTCAATTTTTCCAGGTAGTAATTAGTATTATACAAAATACTGAATCAAAGAGCAGGTAACAAAAGGTTAAATACAGCTGAATTACAACAACTTGTATCTTTGGTAAGTTAAAAGAGTTACACATATCTCACCAGGCTCATTAATTTTTAGAATTTCCCTCTTTCTGTACACCAGATTCATAACTCAGAATAAATTACAAAAAAGTTACGAAAAAAGGCAACAAAAAATAAAGAAAATAAAAGGTATGGAGGCCTATAAATCTACCTAATTCTGGCCCTCTTTTGATAATTTTCATTACAAACTCTGTTCACAGAATTAATTAATTAACTTATCATTCCATCAGATTATTCCTCTCATGTTAGTTCCCACCTGTTAAAAACCAAAAAAATATAATTAATCAAACAAAAGAACAAAAAAAGGATAATTATAAAAACAAAAGGCAAAAATAAAAAATAATAAAATAAATAAATACCTAATAATTCCATGCCGATTCGCTCCCCCTTCAACAACCACTCAATTTAATTCCCTCCCTCAAATTAATTTTTTTTTCTATTTTTTTTACAAAATAAAATTACCTCAACCCCCAAACCCTCATTTCGGTCTCAGATCCAACGCAGGATTCAGCCTGATCCTACTCAACCCATTCCCACCATTACTTCTATTATTACTATTCCCATTATTATTATTACTTCTATTACCACTCCCATTATTATTATTATTACTATTATTACCATAATGGGGATTCAATATATCAGACTCGGAAATGACCCGCTGAACCCTGAAAGACGGCACGAAGCCGTCGTAATTTCCGTTTGAATGGTTGAAATGGTTGTTGAAATGGAGGTGTCCAGTGAGGGGAGTGGAGGCGCCTGATGCGGTGCGGGGGCTGGAGATGGGAGACGGCGACATCTGTCCGTTCCGGGGCGATCTCGACCGTAGGATCGGGCTTCGGGATGGGGACACCGGGCATGATATGTTGTTCCTCAGATGAATGTCGCTGCCAGAAAAAGATTAAAAAATTAAGTATTTCTTGTTAGATGGATTTACCACATTTAGGTTGTAGGTAACATTGTTTCGTGTTAAAACGGATTTGTATTTACGACATTTTCTCTCACTCTGACTGATGAGTGGTAAACTGACTGTATTGTGATGGTCGGCGAAATGTGTTGTGGTTGGAAGCGAACGTACTTCAAATCGTTTACCACCGAAATACAATCCGTTGACCGCCTCAATACAGTCTGTTGATCACCTGTCAGACAGTGAAGACGCGTGTGTGTGTGTGTGTGTGTGTGAGAGAGAGAGAGAGAGAGAGAGAGAGAAAGAAACCTAGAAATAGAAGTGATCTTAGCCCCACGTCTTTGCTGAATACTCATACTCTGCCCTTCATTCCCCAACGAAGACAAATTCCTCAAATGCCCTCCACCTCCCTAAAACCACAATTCACAAATAACCCCCTCAAATTTCTAATATCACAAAAAACACAATAATCAATCAATCATCCATATTGCAAACATACCTTGGGAAACGAGAGGTTGGAACTATTGCTGACTAGGCGGTCAGTCAAAGGAGGGTCTCCCAGGCTGTAAAACCTCTCGATCGGAGTCGCGTTCTGAACAAACGGATGGCGCAGGAGATCACAAGCGGAAGGGCGGTTGATTGGCTCGCGCTGCAAGCACCGCCTTATGAAATCTGTTAAAGGAAAGGTGTGTAGGTGGTAAGCCATTAGTTGTTTGCTGGTAATTGAATTACTCATTTGCTGGTAATTGATTGATTTTTGAGTTTTTACGAAGTAGTACCTTTGCCCTCGTCAGAGAGATGGTCTGGAATGGACGGTAGTTCCTTGCTGTTTCCGATCTTAAACATCGCTGCAATCTGAAAAATGAAAATGATAATATTTATTATTGTTATTATTATAAGATAAATAAGATTATAGTTTTAATGAAATTAGGGTTTGGAGCAGGACCCCCTCATATTGGCTCCAAGGTGGTTTTGAGGTGGCCATCTCAAGAACCGTGCAGCCTAAGCTCCATATATCCACAGCCAGATTACATCCATTCGCGTTTTTAATTACCTTTTAATAAAATAGAAATTTATTTTAGAAAAATGGAAAATTTTAATTAAGAATTAGATTTACGGAAAAATTTATGTAGTTATTTTATTTTTACCTCAGGAGCCATCCAGTAGGGACTCCCTTTGAAGGAAAACGGACAGGACTGCCCTGAAATCTGAAAATTGTAGCGAAATAAAATGTGTAAAATAAGATATTAACGAGTTAAAAACTTTGAATTTTGTATTTATTTTTTTGGAAATTTACATGTTTAGCCATGCCAAAATCTGCCAGCTTGACGCGCCCATTAGGATCTACCAGTATATTCGCACCTTTAATATCCCTACATATCACACATATTTGATATTAACAAAAAAATATATATTTCCATATGATAATATTGAGATTATAATCATAATTATAATTATAATTATGATTATGAAATATACCTATGAACTGTGTTTTTTGCATGTAAATAAGCTAAGCCAGAAAGAATTTGTTGCGTATAGCTACGTATTGCAGGCTCGCCAAATTGGCCGTACTCTTGTAGGAGTCTGTGTATTGATCCGCCTGAAACGTACTCCAAATATATGTATAATCTATCCTCAACCTATTAAAAAGGAAAATAATATCAGAAAATTGATGTAAAATAAAATAAGTAATGGTGATGAAGTTAGAAAATAAAATAATTACAGTTTCAGATCCGTAGTATTGTACTATATTTGGATGGCGCAGTTTGCTCAAGAGAAATATTTCCTGCCCCACCAAAAAAAGAAAGAATTTTTTTAAATCAAAATCAAATAATGTTCAGCTTAAAGAATAATACACTTATTATTTGTTTCAATTTTTTTACTTACCTGGCTTAATTGCTTTTGACTTTCCTTGGACTTTGGATCGTCTAAGAAAATAGTCACCTCTTTCATCGCACACATTTCCCCACTATCACTAAATCACATTAAAAAAGAAAATCCATAATTAATAATTATATATATATATATATATATAATGAAAAAAAAAAGTAAAAATTACCTGTTAAATCCAACATAAACATGGCCAAAAGTGCCTCTGCCAAGCAATTTGCCCTTCTTCCATCTGGAGCCAGGACTTGGAGGCGGGCTTCTAGAAGGTCCGTTACTCCCATTATTTACAAAACTGCCATTACCATTATTATTACTGTTATTATTATTATTGGAAATATTGACAGGTGGCGGCGGTAAAGGCAATCTATGGGTCTGTTTACTCGGCGACTCCCCACCAGCCCTGTTATAAAAGTAATAAAAATATTCGATAATTTAATACTGGATTCTAGTACCTAGCAATAAAAATATATGATCGATTGGAAATTTGCAAAAAAGCACGTGTATTATTGGAAATTAAAATAAAAACTGCATTGTTGACAAAACTGCAAAAAAGCCTCTACCGCTAGTTTTCTAATATAATTATTTGAGAAAAAGATCTTATAGTTTAAGTAATCTCCCCCTACAAAAAAAAATCTTAAGAAAATTCTTAAAATTTAGTTAAAAAAACTTCCTAAAGATAAAAGTTTCTTAAATTTTTCTTAATTATGATTATGAAATATCATTCAAATTAGATATTGAAGAGACAGAGAGTTAATTAACTAAAAAATCTTATCCCAAATGATACAATAAAGAGAGAGAGAGATCCAAAATTTCAAAATTATTTTTTCAACCAACAGTAATAACTTCTAACAAACTGGTTCTTTTTTTATCAATTTTGCAACAGCACAGGTTCATGTTCACACAACCACCCTTCATGCCTCAGATGTAAAAGCAAAATGCAGGAACTTTTTCTTTTTTTGCAAAAAAGCCCCTGAATTATTCCCAAAATCGCCAAAAAAAGGTGCCTTGGTTAATGGAAATTGAAAAAAAAAACACCTGCAATTTGTGATAAAAGCAGGGTTTTTGTTTCAATTTTCGCAATAACACATTGCCTTTTTTTGCAATTTCCAGTAACCCAGGCACCTTTCTTTGGCGACTTTGGGAATACTTCAGGTTCAGGGTCCTCTTTGCGAACTTCCCTTGATAATTTAATCAATACCTGGGATGCAGAGGCGAGACATTGCCGCTGTGAATCCGACTCCCCGGTCCCGGACTCATCAACCTCGGACTGACCAACGGCGAGCACTCCGGACTTCCCCTGCTCTGCAGGCTCTGCTGCTGCCACAACAACTGCCCAAGCATATCCCCGCCGACGGAATTATGCCCTGACGTCTGCCCCGACCCGGGGCTGCCCTGGCCGGACGAGTTCCCCATGAAGGAGATGTCGTTGGAGCGGAGGGCGAAGAAGGCGGAGGGCAGGATCTGGTCGGGGCAGATCCGGCGCGGGGAGCGGGACGGCGAGGACCTCAGGCTGTTGGGCGCCGAGATTCGGGGGGAGATCGGACGGGTCGTCGGACGCGGCGGTTGCGGCTTTTGGTGAAGGACGGGCTGGGGTTGGGGTTGGGATTGGGATTGGGATTGGGATTGGGATTGGGATTGGTCTCTGTGGAGACTGCTGAAAGAAAGATGAGTTGGTTTGGTTAGGACTGAGTGGAAAGATATGATGTATGACTTGCGGAATGTAAGAAATGTGATGTGTAGTGCTGCTCTTCTGCTTTTATTCATTACATGTGTAAGTAAGAAATACTGCTCTTCTACATTTTCGTTCTTTCATTTGCTTTTGTTTATGCGTCACAAGTAAGAAATAGTAATTTAATTTGATCATTATTTTTGTTATCAATGGCATTTCTCAATCTTTCTAAAAGTAACCATGATGTTCTAATATGGGAAAACATGAAATTCCGTCAAAAATTTAATAAAAGAAATAAATGCAAAGTTAGTCCCTCGTACTATCAATTTGAACTTCTTGGTCCCTTACTTTACGAAAGCATACACAATCAGTCATTAACTCAGGCCGACTAAACATATGCACAATTCCATAAAAAAATTCACCAATCAAAAAGTTCAAATCAACAGTATAGGGACTAAATCTCAATCCAGTCCAATTAAAGTACAGGGACTGACTGTCAACATCGTATCAACATACCTCGCATAATTCTTCCTCGGAATCCTAACATTATTATTTCCATTTTCAGCGTCGGTGCCGGCCGGACTGTGCATCTGCGACCCGCCACAGGCGAACGGGTCGTCGCTGTCCACAGAACAATTGCTCGAAATGGAGGCCGGCGTGGGGAAGTCCGCGCCGGGCTCGTTCGGCTCGGGCCGGCTGGAAGGTTTTGGGAGGGGTAAATGAAGCTGCGGCTTGCCTCGCTTTTCTAGCAGCGGTCTTGAGATTCCTACTTCTGAGGCTGTTCTTGTTACTCCCGCTGTTTATGGAAAGAAATATAAGTTAATTAATTAGAAGTGCGTAAATTTAAGGCGTGAAAATTCACATGTAGCCCCTTGCAGAGGATTAGAATTTCAAATATGCCCCTATAAAATGTGGAATGACTCCCATCCTAGTTTTTTCAAAAATACCTAAATTAATTACTCATTTTTCCATGGTTCTAAAAGTCGGTATCGGTTTCGGAGTCGCTAAGCCGTATCGGAAAGTCGGCCGTGTCGGGTCGGTATCGGCTGTGTCGGAATTTTTTTTTTTTTAATTCTTTTTAAATAAAAAATAGAATAAATTTTAAAAAATATTAAAAATATTAAAAATAATATAAAAATTATGTAATAGAACAAATGAACCTTATACCATGTATGTTTGCAATAATAAATACAAAAACAAATTAGACTTATAAGTTATAAAAAATCAATAATTTTATTTAGATTCATTCTAGTTGTTTATTCATAAAGATAAAATTCGTGCACAAGTGTATTTTCTGGTACATATTTCGGGTATGCTTTTCATTTCTCTTGTAAAAGAATCCAATGCGTTTTGGGGGACAGCTTTTACATGGCATGGCCCACAATGTAAAACTTTTTGATATTATGTGACAATCCCCAAGTAAAATCATAGTTTTTACAAAATCCTTGCCACACAAAATAAAAAATCATTCCTTTCTTCCTCTCCAACCTTCAGCAAGCTCAACAATGTCGTGGGACACTCTGCCTCCGTTTTTCTTCTTCTTGTTCACTCGTCCCTCTCAATCTCATTACTCTTCGTTTTTCTTGTTCTTCTTCGATAGGATCATCTACTCCGCCCAAAATAAGCAAAATCCGGACCAAAAATGGCAAAAGTCGGCGATACCGACTAAAAATGGCTGGTTTCGGGTCGGCCTCCGCCGAAACTGACCCGTTTCGGCCGAAACTATGAACCATGCATTTTTCTTACTTATTCATATTGTGACTTTGGCTATTTATGCAATTATAATAAATTAATTAATTAGAAATATATAAAAATAAGACGTTGAAATTTCACATGTAAAACTTTAAAATATCATATACACACCCCTCCAAAACGTGGAAGGACTCCTCTCCTAATTTTTCAAGAGTAGCTAAATTACTCATTTTTCTTACTTATTCATCTTTTCAATCGAATACAAATGAAGAAAGGAATACATGAGATTTTTCGCTTCTATATGGGCATACACGACATTTCTCATTTTCAGGGGTATTTACAAAATTTCTCCTCCAATATAAAAAGGGCCAAATTTCACATGTGCCCCTACAAAACCTCATAATTTCATGTATACCCCTGCAGAACATAAAATATAACCAATACCCCTACAAAAGCGCTAATATATCAAGAACTAAGACCAAACGGACATCGGGGTATTCATGATATGATGTATTAGTGGTTTTGCAGGGTACTCGTAATGTTTCACGTTTCACAGGGGTATACGTGAAATCATAAGTTTTTACAGGGATACACATGAAACTTCTCCCTCAAAAACAAAAACAAAAACAAAAATAAACTTACCGGGTCTGTGAGGCAAAGGAAGCGGATGCGGCCGATCCGAAAAACTCTGACACCTCGACACGTTCTTATTACTCGGTGACGTGGACCGTGACTCAGCCCTAGACTGAGACCCCTTTGCTGACGTGGCATAACTCGACCGCTTTTTCTTAGATTCATTACTTCCCTTTTGGTCGCTCGGTGGGCTGATGAATCGGTGAAGCGTGTCCATTAAATTCTCCTTTGTTTTTTTCTTGGTTGTTGTTGTTGTTGTTGTTTCCTTTGAGGATGACTTTCCCCACCATGGCGGCATTGTTGGAAAGTTGAGGGGGCTGAGTGTAAATTGGACTGAGTTACATTAAGCGTAGTGGCCTGCAAAGAAAGTAAGTAAATTGTTGTTAAAATGTTGAAAAATGGTAATGATTGTGGAATTAGTGATGGTAAGTGAAATCATTAATGTGTGGTTATCGCATATAAGTTACATTTAACACGTGTCAGTGTTGTGAAATAATTAATGTTGAAAAAAAATGGTAAAGAAGGAACTTATGAAAAGTTGCATAATTAAGTATTGGTCTTTAAAAGTGAAAGCTCTCTCTCACCTAAACTGAGACTCATTTAGACAAGCAGACCTG
Organism: Juncus effusus; assembly: GCA_027726005.1. Classification (NCBI taxonomy): domain Eukaryota; kingdom Viridiplantae; phylum Streptophyta; class Magnoliopsida; order Poales; family Juncaceae; genus Juncus; species Juncus effusus. The sequence continues at coordinate 9,144,128 of CM050897.1, forward strand.
GTCAATTTCATTCTTTTCTCATCTTCTCTCATGTTCCTTAATTAATTCAAATGAAACGGAAAAAAAAAATTCAAACGTATTTATAACTGAAATTTGCATGAAAGTCAACTGCGACTGAAAAAGTCAATTTTCCTTCCACCAATTTCATTAATCAATGGAGCAAAATCAGTAACGTCTTTTTCAGTTCAATTTACTCTTTAGTAAAAGCTTTTGACAGTCTTCTTTCATGCGACTTTTTCCTTTTCTTTTCCTTTTTTTAATCTCTTCCATACTAATTTCCAATTAGAAACACTCTTTTTCTACTAATCAAGATTTAATCTCAATTATCTAAAATATTAAATACAAAAAAGTAACCAGATCTTATCCCTATTCTATCCAAGCAAGATCTAAACTAACTCCTTCAACACTAAACACTAAACAAGATTTCCACTGACAAAAAATAATCCAAATCAAACTAACCCAACACTCAAACAGAACAAAAAAAAACTCTTCCAACCATACCTCAAACTCGCAAACAGATCAACACATAGTCTTCCTCCCAATCCTCACCAAATCAACACAACCGTACCAAAACCCACCTCCCGTTCCAAAACTCCAACCCTAGCTTAATCCTCGCGCTTCTCCTCACGGATCCAATGAGCCACAGTCCTCCCTCGATCTAGCACGAAAACAACCAACAACCAACAACCAACAAACTAAAACACCAAACCCTAGCGAGAGGGAAGGGAGGAAGGAAGGAAGAATAAGGAACGGGCAGGAATTGCTAGGAAGGAAGAATACAGCGAAAAGAGATGCGAAAAGAAGGAGAGAAAAAAGAAAGGGTTTGTAGGAAAGAATGAAAGAAAGAAAGAACGAGGCTGAGTGTGTTTGAGTGAGAAAGAGCGGAGATCTTGTGCGGCTACGTTCGGTGTGGCCGAATGTGTGGCTTTATGGTGGGACCGGGAGAGGCACGAGAGAGGATAAGTTATTGGCTGTATTTGGTTTATTCCGTACAGTTTGTACCATACTGGGCATTGCTGTTGCTTTTGTGCGCGCCCCCCCCCCCCCCCCCCCCCACCACAAAATTGTTTGTTGAATTAAAAATAATGTTTTATGCGTGTGTAGAGTTAGGAATGTCAGATAAAATGTGTTATACCTGTTGAAATTTAAAAAAGGTTAGGGAGATTGGAAGAAAATATCAGATTTAAATAAACGTACGCAGGAATAAAGAAATTTGAATAAAGAGGCAGCGTGGTGTACGTTGAACACATGCACCGGGTGCATTCGAGGTTTACACTTGAGTGGACAGAGAATCTTGATTGAGGCGTGATGATTAACGCACGCGAGTTTACGGAATGACGTGGCGGAGTATGGTCCTCGGTGGAACGAAGAGGCTGTGGGCCGTGAAGTTTTGCGTGTGAAAAGTAGAGTGTGGGTAAGAGTGAAGTTGTTCAGTTAAATAAATGCTGAAATGTCGGGAAATAATTGCTATTATTAAAGTAAGGAATTAAGGCTTAATCGACGCACTTACGCAACATACTTCCTTTATTTTATGTTCTTCTCCAGTTTATATAACTTTCTCCATTATTGATATAATACTGGATTCTTTTCTGTGTATGGCACCAGCCAGTGAAGTCTCTTTTTGTTTTTCAGAGTATTTGGTTTATATTGGAATTATTTTAGGCCGGTTTGGCAAGTGGAATTAAGTGTCATTAGAGAGTGGAATTGGATTTCAAAATTCTATTTTCTACAAATTCTTTGTTTCGCAAATCATTGGAATAAGAATTAAATAATTCTTGGAATTTCCTCTCTATACAATTTCACCCAAATATAATTTCCTCTAAAAGCTAGAAGTCCAAAATTCCATCATCTCTTTATTATATTATATTATATTATATTATATTATATTATATTATATTATATTATATTATTTTATTTTATTTTATTTTATTTTATTTTATTTTATTTTATTTTATTTTATATTATTTTATTTTATATTACTTATGTTATGTTATATTATATTATATTATATTATATTATATTATATTATATTCAATTCCATTCTACATAATTCTAAATTTTTATAAATAACCAAATAAGAAATTTTGTTTTTCAGAATTTTATACTTCTAACATCCAAACAAACTTTAGAATTAATTAATTTAGAATTTTATACTCTCCATCATAAAATTCAATTACATTCTACTAATTTCACTTGCCAAACGCCCCGTACGAGAATTATAATCTGCCCCTAAATTGTGCCAAAAAAGCACTATGCAACATACTTCCTTTATTTATGTTCTTCTCCAGTTTATATAACTTTCTCCATTATTGATGTACTGGATTCTTTTCTGTGTATGGCACCAGCCAGTGAAATTTTTTTTTGTTTTTCAGAGTATCTGGTTTATGTTTTAGGAGAATTGTAATCTGCCCCTAAATTGTGCCAAAAAAAGCACTATGCAACATAATTCCTTTATTTGTGTTCTTCTCCAGTTTATATAACTTTCTCCATTGTTGATATACTGGATTCGTTTGCATAGACTCGAAGAAATATTCATAAATTATGTGTATGGCACCAGCCCAGCAAAGTTTCTTTTTGTTTTTCAGAGTATCTGGTTTATATTGGAATTGTTTTAGTAAAATTGTAATCTGCCCCTAACTTGTGCCCAAAAAAGCACTGTGCAACATAATTCCTTTATTTATGTTCTTCTCCAGTTTATATGATTTCTCCATTGGTAATGTACTGGATATGTCCGGCTGTTTGTATGTTTTTCTGTTTATTGGGCTGCAGCACAGTTGAGCCTTGAAGAAATATTCATGAATTATGTTTATGAATCACCAGCCCAATGAAGTTTATTTTTGTTTTTCACAGAGTATCTGTAATATTGGAATTGGAATTGTTTTATATTTTGTTGCATCAATTACAAGCATCTATTACATTTACATATAAATTTTTTGAATATGTATTATGATATTTATTTTTTTAATTTTTGGAACAAATGATCTTTATTTTTAATTTACTTTCTTTATTAGTAAAATGAGATATTTTCTAGTATGATAAAAAAAATCCACACTCGTGCCAAACTGAAAATGACAATTTTCTTCAAAGTGGTACCAAATTGGAATAATTATGATCTTAGGTTTTTTGCACAATTGAAGTATGTTGAAAATGACAAGAATAAATGAAAGCAGTGAGTTTAGGAACAAACATGTTCCAAATCAAGGTTATGCCTAAGGCCATTAATGCATTAATAGAAAGACTGTCTAAACGTTTCCAGAAATTGCAAATAATTATATCCAAAACAAATATCACATATCAAAATCAACATCTCTATCAGACCAATAATAAGAAATGGTTGTTGCAACAAATTCACCAAAAATCCTTAATTAATACAAAATAACACTTAAATTATATATATTCCTTTTCCAATATTTTTGGAATTAATATCCACGACAAAGAACCCTCCTCATCCTCCAAATCAAATTAAATGACAAGTAGGCATCTCATGTTTGTTCTTATTCTTTGCCTAAACCCTACTTTTAATTAACCCTTAATTAAACAACAAATCTCATGAAAACAACACAATTTGCCCCCTCTCAATTTTATCTCACTCACACCATAACTCTTTAATGACTAGTTACTATTTATCTACATTTTTACTCAACCAACTCAGCAACAATCAATCCCCTTGCAAAACCCAAATTCAACTCTCATAATTTTATACCAACATATTATAAAAACTTTTAATTTCGCCTCAAGCGCAAGCGGCTCCAACCACTGGCAAAGCCGATTTTTTCATCTTTATTTCTTCCACGATTGGTTCAAGGTCACGAGCATGCACATTCATCGATAAACCATACTTCATAAAAAGGGTCAGAGACATCTTTTGTTCGACCCGGTGACCCGTTGCAACCGATAGCCGATGCCTTAGAAGCACACCGGCTGCGATAGACTTCATTTGAAGGTAAGCCAAGTCTTTGCCAAGACAAATTCTTGGTCCGGCATTAAATGCCACGAACCGGAATGCGTCTCGAGGCTCAAACTTCTTACCATCTTGTGAAATCCATCGCTCAGGACGGAATTCGAGGCAGTCTTCTCCCCATATCGGTTTCATACGGCCTGCAGAGTAAATCGAGTATGTAATAGAAGATCCGGCCGGTACAAAAGTACCGTCTGGTAACACGTCATCACAAAGCACGTGTTTTGAATCTTCCGGTACGGATGGGTACAAGCGAAGGGTTTCTGAAAGAGCGGCTTTTAGATACACTAATTGATCGAGTTCTTCAAATGCAAGAGCTGAGTTAAGCCACACAAACTTATCTTCTCCACGTGTAGTGGAAAGTACCGTGCAAAGCTCGGCAAGGATACGGTTTTCAACTCTCGGATGAGTCGATACGAGCCAGAAAAACCAACTCAGAGCAACAGATGAGGTGTCACGACCCGCAAGAATAAAATTGAGGGCCACATGTTGTAAAAATGAGTCGGAGTAAGACCCCTTCCTCATGAATCGCGATAATAAATCATCGTGCTCGGATCCGGCGGATTCAAGCTCGAGTTTTCTCGCCTTGATCACCGAGGACAAATATCTATCGACATGTTCAACACTATGGCTCAAAGTTGACTCCATACCGAGTCGAAACGACTTCTTAAACCTCCAAATAAACTCCGGAAGAATAAACCGATTTAGAGTAGCCTCAGTCGCCCGGTCAAATGCGTTTGCGAAATCATTCTCAGGCAAGCCGGCCGAAAGAGTTTCGGGATCTTTACCAAAAGCGAGCCCGCATATATTATCAAAAGTTAAGCGTAAGAGTAAATCTTGCAAATCAACCGGGTTTTTCTTCTCTTCGGCCTCTGACAAGATCGGCAATAACCGTAAATGAATAGATCTAGAGACCCAGCGTGACATGGCATGTCGTAAAGTCCGTGTGGTGAACTCAAGTGCTGCGGTTTTTCTCTGCAAAAGCCATGTATCACCATCGGAGTTGAAAATGCCGTCTCCTAACAAGTCATGAAACACAGCCTGCCATGTGGGGCCCTTAGGGTAATTGTCGAAACGGGTTTTTAACACGTATTCAAGGTTTTTAGGGTCGGACGTGACGGTGACTAAACCGGCACGTTTAGCGAGACCTGGTATGGCACAGATACAGGTCTGGTACGTACCGTTGGTGCAACGGAGGTTGGAGGCGATCCACTCGTGCATGGTTTCGGCGTGTTGGATTAGGCCGGGTAAGCTTCCGACTAGCGGCCAGACACGTGGGCCCTTCAGTCCCTTCGATAAGTTCCAAAACCACACCATGTATGCAGAAATGCATATGAAAATGAGGGAGAGTGTACTTGAATCCATTGGAGGTTTAGTTTCTTTCTTGCTCTGTGATCTCTGTAGAGGGAGATGAAGGTGGTGTGATGAGGCACTGGCGCAGGTTAAGATGTGGGACAGAGATCACATGTAGAGAAGGAAGAATAATGGATTAGAGAGAGGTGTAGGGCAATGGAGTGTAAGAAGGGTAGTGAGGTTTTATAGAATGGTAATGGAGTTGATCTGTAGATTTGAAAAATTTAATGCGCCAGACTGTTTGCTACCTTTAGCCTTCTCTCTCTCTTCCCTCAGTCTCTCTCTCATGCAACAAATTAAACACTACACTTCTCTTCGTTTGCTCTGTCTGAGGCTTAATCTGCCATTAAATGCCGTCAGGAGTCGTTGAGAGAGACGAGCGATATGAGCTGGCCCTACAAGACACCAATGGAAGGAGGCCACATGTCACGGCTAGTTATGAGTGCAAAGTGGAGATGAGAAATGGAGAGTTGGTTTAACTTGAACCAACCTAACAGAGAAGCAAATTAAGAGGCGGTCTGTAATAAATGGAGGAGTGAGGCATTGATGGCGGGTGGAAGAGGGAGGTGGGGAAGGAAGGTGTAAATGGGATTGGGTGGAAGCACTAGGTTTAAATAAGGGCAGTAATGGTTGATTATATACTAGGGAAGAAAAGTTTTTCGTCGACCTAAAATGAACTGTCTAGTTCATTTGTCCCTAGTTATCTATCCAGTTAGATTATTTAAGTTGATTTTTAAAACCTCTTTATAATAGAAATGATTTGAAAAAAATAAGACTTTCAGATTTGAGTTTGTAAAAGTAGGGATTTAGAATGCTAGAATTTAAAAACATTTTTTATAAAAAACCGACGTAGGTTAAAAAGTGTTTGCTTAGTGCTTACCGCAGCATTTGATACATAAAAACATGTTTTCTGTATTTTGTTTCAGCACTGGACATTCAAAAATATTTTTCCTATACTTATATTGGCATGGAAAATTGTTTTCGAAATTTTTTTTTAATTCTTATTTGGCAAGGAAAATTGTTTTCAAATGTCCATATTATTCGACCAAAAAACTAAAAACATGCTTTTGAATCGCTAGCATTCAGAATAATCATTTTTTCAATCTATGTTGTTTTTACAAATTCCTTTCATTATAACATTACACAAAAACATGTTCTTTTAATATCAAATGATATTATATTTACCATCATACTAGCCCATAATGAATTTAAAATAAAATAAAATAATCAAAACTAGAATCTATCTAGTTATTTTATTATTTTTGTAGGTGTAAAAGTAAGAGAAAATAATTGGTGATGGGTGAGCCGTGAGGGGAGATAAATGCTGGCCAACAGTTTTGTGTTGGCCATCTAATTTCGGCTTTTCTTTTTAAGATACGCATCTTATTTTATTTTTGACTTATCCATTTATTTTGCAATCTAATCTCGGTAAGATTTTTAAATTCTTGCAAGATTTAGCTATATATAGCTCAACAGATATTTTGACAGGAAGTAACGAAAGTAAAGTATTTTGATATGTAAATTTTGGATGGCTGACTGTTGAACAAAATCACTATATATATTGCTTAAAAACATACTAAATCCGAGTAAAAGACCCAGAATGTCTGAATATTAGACATTGAAAGGCTTATATATAAGTAATGCAGTAGGTAAATTTTAGAAAACCCTCTAACTTTTCTAATATTAAAAAAACACTGACTTTTTAGATTTCTTGTTTTACTGCTGTAAAATTCACTGAATTATTTGTTAACCCCCTTATATTCATTTTTTTCACCCAGTAACGAAGATATTCCATGTTAGAACTTTTACAATAACCAAATTACTCTCCATGTTAAAATAAAAATAAAATGGCAATATTTGTGTATTAGATTCAGATAAAATTTTTTGTTAATAACTTCTTTACCAAATAGATTCCTTCTAAAGAAATAAAACAATCTAAGAATATATTTTGTACATAATATTCTTTTCCAGGTACATGAAATATTTTTAGCTATTTTTCCTATTTATTTTTTTGGTGAAACTTAATTTATCAATAATTTGTTAAAATATTTTTCATGTAGTAATATTCTTACATTTATAGAATTCTGTTTTATTTTATAAACAATTCTATTCTCGGCTACAGGTGGAGTTGTGGAATAGAAAATAGTTTATTTTTCTTTTTTATTTCAATTGTGCTTTTGTAAGATTTACATATATTAATTTTTTTTATTTTGAAGAGAGAAGGGGGTGGATTTATTCCATAATATTCCAGCCTATTCCACTATTTCATTTCCCATGTCAAATATGTGTTTCATACTTTTTCATATTTACCTTGTTTAATGGAAGATATATATATTTTTTTAAATCTGAATATAAATTTTATTCTGCTTTATTATATTATTGCACTATATTTCATCCGTACTGATGAATGGATGTAAAAATTTATATTTGCAAATCACAATTGTATGTGTAGAACCATCATTAATTATAAACGTGCTCCGTTTAATCAACTTACAAGTCATGTTTACTTTTGAATGTCCAGATCAATACCAACTCATATATACATAAACACAATTTATAAATTTCTTTAGGAAAACAAACATACACAGAAAAGGGAAATTATTAATAAGACCCATCTATTCTGGTTATTTAAACTAATATGACATAAAAAATATATAGAGAATTATTTTAAATATTCATAAAAGATAGGGAGCATTTCTGAAATTTCCCAACAAAACATAAGCACATCTGTTACGATTTGGAGTTGGTGACCGACCCCACCAATTACCCTACTTTACAACAAGGCCTCGGACTTGTGCATAATTAGTTTCAAAGATACAGTGTTTGAATTCAGTTATTTTTGTTATGTATGAATTATGTAGTGACTGGATTAGTTTCAGGTTTGATTTTATTTCGTCCATCAATTAATTGAGTTTGTATTCAAATGAGAGCTAACATACCAACCAAAGTGTTTGGTGTGGCTACATCTTAATATTTGTTTGATTTGAATGTGGGGTTGGATTAAGGTTCATTGTTAAACCACTCTGAACTAACTTTATAAAACTGCCATATATGTTAAAGAAAATTGAAAAATAAACCATGTACCCCCTCAAAGTTGGTCCAAATCAGTGGGCACAAACAACCTGAATACAGTTAGTAGTTTTATTAGTTACAGTATAATTATTAGTGTAATATAAAATAAAGAAACATGATGTATATGCTGGAAAATTTGGTGGCATGTAAAAATTGTATATGATTTTTATACTTGTATTTAAATACTTCAAGCCGTCGTTATAAAGTTATTTTCCTTAAAATTAAATTTGTTCCCATAAGTTTTGGAACTATGTTGACAAATAATCTCAAAAAATATCTTAAACTGTGGTCGACTGCGTTTTAAATACCCCGAATCCTTGAACGACCTTGTGCATCAATTTAAATAAAAATAAGTTGAATTTTAATGTTATGTGGAAGAGAAAACTTTAATGTTTAGTTGTGCTCATTCAAATATTTGTGGGTGATTAATTTTCAAAATAGATTTATTTTATTTTATTTACTGGAAGATGTATTTGTATTACAAATTGTACAAAATACTGAGAAATGACAATTAGTTGGTTACACATATTGTTACACAAAAAACACATAAAATTGGTCATATAAAGACAAATGATAATGTCATTACAATGATTAATCACCAAAAAATGCATTCATCTAGGATAAAAGAAATTTTTTATTTTTAGAAGGGTAAATATGATATTTTAATTTTTGGAAGGTTAAATATGATATTTTGGGTTTTTAGAAGAGTAAATATGAAATTCTCTCTATTCTTGATACATATTCCAATGTAGCAATTGTGACAAGACAAATATTTGAAAAAAATAAAATTTTCTTAATTTCTCTCTTTTCTTAACATATTATTTTATTGTATATATTTATGGTGCATGTTTATTTAAAAAAATATGTTATTAATTATGTGTCAAGAATATATGTCATGTCATTATTTATGTGTCAAGTTTAACTGAAATATAAGCACGTAACGGATGTAATGATAAAAAAATAGACTTATTGAATAATTGAGAGACTAAATTGGACCAATAAAAAGTTGAGAGACCAAAAATAGACTTATTGAATAATTGAGGGGATAAATTTGAACTTTTTTCATGATTAAATTGGAAAATAATTTATTCATCTCCATTATAAAAAAGAAAGAGCTAAAGAAAAAATTTCTAAAGAATGCACTAATTTAAAGTAGGGAAAAAACCAAGGTGGAGGAAAGGAGGGAATAAACTTAATTGAAAGTCAAGATATATAATTGGAAAAAGAATAAAAAAAAAAGGTGTTGGAATGGAACAAAGACAAGGAATAGCTGGTGACTTTAATACAATAGCTCTCTTTTCTAAACCGTGATTTCATATGTTATTATCATGGTTTTTAACATTATCAAAATCTCCCAATTAACAAATTTTTTATTTTAACTATTGTAATATACAGGCAGTTTTGAAACCATGTATAAGAGCAAACAATTTTCTTTCCATATACATGGTTTCATTATTGTGTATATGAAATCATGTAAAGAAGCATTTTTTGTTGTAGTGCATGAACTACACAGATGCTTGTAAGGATCCAAAACCGGAACATGGATCATGTCTCGTATATCCTCATATTAAATTAAATTAAATTAAATTAAATTAAGGGTATATAAACACACAAGTTTTTTTTGGGATTAGTTCATAATGTTTTCTACACATCGATTTTCATACTGCTAATAAACTTGTAATATCAAATAAGCGAGTTGATATTGGTCATTTGATTTCCTTAATTTAGAATTCTGTTTTGTGACGTGAATGAAGAAGCTAACTCGGCATTGCAATTTGAAACTGAGCAATCATTTCAACAAACGAATTTGACGAAGACAAAATTCATTTAAAAGGTGAAGTTTGTTGGTGTAAGTTTTAATATTATAATTGTGTCATCAGCGAATTTGAAATCTTGAAAAAAAACCATGTGAGTCGCGTGTAGAGGTGATACAACTAAGAAGTATCATAGTATAATAAACAGTAGGTCTAAAAATAATGCACGTCACGTCTGCAGACTGCAGTGGAGTTCTTGAAGGGACATAATGGGGTGCTAAAATTTTCAATATTTAGTAAGTTTGTAATTTTATTTGGGGATCAAATGCATATATTTCAAAATTGCAACATAATATAATACACAGTAGGTCTAATAATATATATTACTATATCGAAATTTTGGAATGACAGTAACTCCTACTCTCTATAAAGATATGACAAATGACAATGTATCCGAGTTTTCATTTTCTAAACTCACTCACTTCTGAATAAAAAAGGATCTGTTTCCCCTCCTTTCATTTATCTCACGTCACAAAGAGGGGAAGAGCATGAAAAAAATGGAGACTAGTAGCACTACCTTCAATGGTTGACTTTTAGTCAACACATTTACTTTAGTAAACAGTACATGGACTTCAGTGAATGCAGAGCTCGTGAGTTTCCCAAAAACACGAAAGTTGGTTCAGTTTGTTACTTCAGACTATATTTTTGAGATTGTTACATCAAACAGTATCAACTATATTTACTTACATTGCATATTTGACATACATTCACAATCATATATTATTTGTATGTTAATAGTCAGAAACATAAATTAATATATTTAAAACAGGGATAACATAGCCATTAAAATTTTGGTTACCATCTAAAATGCCCTTACTCTTCAAATTTGGGGTATACTTCCATCTTGAAATATTGAGAGAAAAAATTAAACTCGTTAATATATAATTGGATGACTATATTATAACAATTTAACTTATATATTCTGGACTGCATTTTGTTTTGACTTATGAATTATTTACTCTATTTGGAAGCAAGCTCTTCATTTTCAGGTAATAATATTTACTTCGGAAACTTAAATTGTATTTCAGTTTCTTGGTGAGTGGTTGCTGGACAGTAATGTGTATGTTTTACAGGCGGTACAATTAATGTGCTGTCAATTTAGTTCTTAATTTAATTTTGAGTTGCAAAAATATCTTTTTAATCATTAAGATATTAACTTAAAATATCGTACTAAAATAAGAATAAGAAGCCGGTGTGAAGATTTTTATTAGAATTAATTACAAGGGCATGATTAATGGGCTGTCAATTTTAGGTTTTTTTTAGGTATTCGTTTTCTTTCATGAATTTTGTTGTTGCCTCAATTCTGTTCTCATTTTTTATCAAACGAAGTAGACCTTTCTTTTTCATAAATAAGTTAATTAAAAGCTGGGTTTTAAGAAATAACCCAAAACAAAAGTTTATAGACCAAGGTAAAACCTGATTCTGCTACAACAATTATAAAATTAGCAAATGTTTATCTTTTTACGAAGGTAAAACTTCATTGAAATTTTAATATGAAACTTTGAAACTTGTGATAAATCAGAATATTTCATTCATTTTCAGAGGATAGGGTTGACCCAAAACTATTTTTTTTCAAAAGTCAACTACTCATTTATCAGTGAAGAACAAAAGTCAAAGTTACAGATAAAATATAAGAGAACAGTGAATTAATTAGTTCTTGGAAAACAGAGTACTCGTTGGAAATTGCTTAGAATTAGATCCTATTGTATGATTTGCAGGCATACGTGTGGCATCACAATCAAATGTTATTAAACTGGTTGGTTACGTTTATTCAACTCGGATGTTTGTTTGTTTTTTCTTTTGGAGGCACGGATGTTTGGTTTATTTGGCTCCATTTTGAACAATTGTTATTAGTTTCAGTTTGATTTTTATTTTGGAAAACATAAATTGAACGGACGGAACAAACCAAATAATCTAATAATATAGTTAGTTTTTCTCATGGTTCCGAGAATCGCCGATTCCGATTCAGCTGATTCGAATCGGAATCGGAAAGCTCTGATTCGATTAATAACCGATTCTCACGATTATATATATTTTTTTATATAAAATAATTTGATTTTTCACCTGATTATGATCCGATTCAGCCGAATCTAAATCGCTATATTGAGGGACTGAATCTGATTCCGATTTTACGAACCTTGGTTTTTCTTAATTATATTTCTAATTTTGATAATAAAATATATTTTTTTAATGCAAGCTTGATATAATAAAATATTAGTGAGTAATTTCAATTTTAACATGGTATATATTATTTTTGGTCATATTATTCTAATAAATAGATTTTGAACCCCATTTCTTAGATTTGGTTTTATTTGTAATTTGTATCATAAACTTCTACAGTCGGGTTTATCATATTCAGTCCAATTTGAAGAACAGAACTCAAATTTGACAAGATCATGGGGAAATGTATGAGACAATTAGGTAATGATTAAAGAGAAAAGTCTAATTTTACTCCTTAATTATTTAAATTATTCATTTTATTGGTCCAATTTTAGTCATTCAATTATTCTATAAGTCTATTTTTAGTCATTCTATCTGTTAAGTGTTTATGTGCCAGTTAAATTTGACAGTAAGCAATACATAACATATATTCTTGATATATATGTGCCAGTTAAATTTCTCTTTTTTCTTAAAATATTATTTTATTATACATATTTGTGGTGCATGCTTATTTAAAAAATATGTTATTGTTTATGTGTCAAGAATATATGTCATATCATTACTTATGTGTCAAGTTTAACTGACACGTATGCACTTAACGGATGTAATGATAAAAATATACTTATTGAATAGTTGAGAGACTAAATTGGACCAATAAAAAATTGAGGGACCAAAAATAAATTTATTGAATAGTTGAGGAGGCAAATTTGAACTTTTTTCATGATTAAATTTGAAATTTGAAAAGAATTTATTCATCTCCATTGCTAAAGAAAAAGCTAAAAAAAGTTTCTAAAGAATGTACTAATTTAAAGTAGGGAAAAAACCAAGGTGGAGGAAAGGAAGGAATAAACTTAATTGAAAGGCAAGATGTAGAATTGGAAAAAGAATTAAAAAAAAAGTGTTGGAATTAAACAAAGACAAGGAATAGCTGGTGACTTGAATGCAATAGCTCCCTTTTCTAACTTCACATCGTATGCTTGACATATGATATTAAAAAAATTATTTGTTATATATATGTCTGATATATGCATGGACGGATTTTCCTAGGGATTATATAAGATCATAGTCTCCCCAAATTAAAAAAAAAGATCGTGGTCGTGATCCGTCACGATATATATATTTCTCTTTTATATTTGATATATGATAATTACATAGGAAAAGAATTTATTCATCTCCATTGATAAAGAAAGAGTTAAAGAAAAAGTTTCTAAAGAATGTACTAATTTAAAGTAGGGGAAAAAACCAAGGTGGAGGAAAGAAAGGAATAAACATAAACTTAATTGAAAGGCAAGATGTAGAATTAGAAAAAGAATTAAAAAAGAAAAATTTACAAATAACCTCCTTCTATTTTTTCTGAATATTACAAATAATTTTCTATTTTTTCAAAATTTACAAAAAAATCCCTGTCATAAATGTTTTCTTTACAAATACCCCCCTCCATCCACTTTCCCATCCATTTAATGGTTATTTTTTTTTAAAAATGACCAAAATACCCTCACCTGTATTGAATAAATTAAATTAATAAATAAACTTAAATAAACAAAAGAAAGTAAATAAAAATAAAATAAATTTAAATAAACATAAAATAATTAAAAAGATAAAGAGTTAAAAAAAGTAAAAATAATTAAATTAAATAAAAAAGTAAATAAATTAATAAAAAATAAAAACAAAAAATAATTTTAAAAATAATAATAATTAAAATAAATAAAAATAAAAATTATTGAGACAAAAAATTTATTTAATATAAAAGAGGATTTTTTTGTCAATAATGAGCAGGACGGATCTTGCCTCTATTTATTGGGGGCAAAAAAATTATTTTTGTACTAATTAACACTGTAGGAAAAAAAATTGGATATTTTTTTGGGGGGGGGGGGGGGGGGGGCAAATACATAGAAATACATGTATTTCGAAAAAAAATTACCGAAGCACTATTGATATATACTTTTCTGTCAAAATCTTGGGGTGGAGGGCATGCCGCATACAACTCCGGTCTCTATAAAGTTCCACATTGATAATGAGAGTTTCGTGTGTCAATAATAATAATAATTATTTAATATTATTTAATTTTTTATTTTCTATTTAATTATTTGTATTTGTATTTTATTATTTCTAGCTTTTTAATTATTTTATTTTGTTTATTTTATTATTTTAATTAATTTTTGTTGAATACTTTTTTTAATAATTTTTATTTTTATTTTTATTTATTTTTATTCTTTAAATTTTATTTATTTTAATTAATTTTATTTCTATTTAATTAATTTTATTTTTTAAATAATTATTTTGTTATATTTTTATTTATTTATGTTATTGAATTTAATTATTTTAATTTTTATTTAATTTCTTTTAGGTGAGGGCATTTTGATCATTTTTAAAAAATTAACTATTAAATGGATCGAAAAGTGGATGGAGGGGGTATTTGTAAAGAAAACATTTTTGATAGGGATTTTTTTGTAAATTTTGAAAAGGTAGGAGGTTATTTATAATATTCAAAAAAGATAGGTGGTTATTTGTAAATTTTTCATAAAAAAAGTTGTCGGAATGAAACGAGAGAAAATTATCTGTAAATTTCCCATAAAAACAAAGTTATTGGAATGAAACAAAGACAAAGAATAGCTGGTGACTTGAATGCAATAGCTCCCTTTTCTAACTTCACATCGTATGCCTGATATATGATATTAAAAAATTTATTTGTTATATATATGTCTGATATATGCATGCACGGATTTTCGTGGATTATAGAAGATCATAGTCTCCCCAAATTAAAAAAAAAAGGTAATAATAATATATGTCATTCGGTATTTTAATGATAAAAGTTTGAATTATATGAATTTCTATGTAGTTATCCTTTCTGAAACTTTTGTACGTGTCAATCGGTGGTGAATTTTTTATCCCCAATATATGTGGTCGTGATCCGTCACTATATATATATTTCTCTTTTATATTTGATATATGATAATTCAAAAGAAAATTTTATCGGTGATTGCCTTGCTCACTGTTAAATGATATTTTGTTTTACAAAAGCATCAAGAATCCAGCAATAAGAGAGCTATTTTCCTAATAGATATTTTTTCGACTCTAAGGTTAGCTCATAGGTTGCCACCCAATTTCAGAAAAAAAACTCATAAATTTTCTCGTGACAAAACATTGAGATCTCTCCCAAAATTCAAATCTGATGAGACTTGAAAAAATGTATATGTAGTAAATCAGGGGCGGAACAGGGATAGCAGGGGCCTTGGCCCCCTATAAATCTAAAATTTATTTATTAATCCTTTATAATTTAAATTTTCGTCTTTTAAATGTAAAATTTAGTTCCTTTTATAACAATAGAGTAAACCATTTCAATTTATAACAATCTTGTTGATAATAGCATTAATTATTTGATCAAAATGAATAAATTGAGACAAAATGAACATATATTTATAGATAAAAATCTTATTTTTAATCAATAATTATAAAAAAATTAGCAGAATTTGTATATGACTTGCCCCCCCCCCCCCTAACATCAAGCTCTGGCTCCGCCCACTATATACAATTATGAGTATAGGCAGACGGTCATAACAAAATAGTATAATGTTGTAATAGCAAAAGTATATAGGTCACATTAATTAGAAGATTATTGCAAGTTAATAAAAATGACATTTCCAGATAATTTATCGCAAAAAAGTATATTTTATTAAACAAGATAAATTAACTATAGTATATATACAAATATAAAATGATATGCAATAAAACAATGTATAAGAAAGTAGCAAATAGTATATCTAAGTGCATGATAAACATAGAAAATATATAATTTACATTAAAATATTACACAGAAATATTAAAATAATATATAATTAAAATGAGATATATGAATGATTATGTTGGTGTAAAGTTATTTAATAGAAAAAAATCCACTTGAAATGTTTTCTTAATATTCCCAATATGTACATAGGATCTGCTCATTACACTTTTTTTTACAAAATGAAAAAAAATAAAAGAATCATACGGATAGAGTGTGCACCAAGGATTCCAAACCTCAAACTTACAAAAACAAATAGAATATATAAATAAATGCATTCCATCTACAGTCTGGAAACCAATTCCATATTACTCCAAGTATCAAGCATTCCTCTCTATAAAACCAAAAACATCAACATTTCTGTCTAAACTAAAACTCTTATTACATAACATAAAACAATGGCAGTCCCGTATCGTCAGAAATCCAAACCGAGCATTCTAAAAAAGATTGCCATTGCATTGCTTACTTTAATTGTTATTGTAGGCTTAATCATTCTCATTTTTTGGCTGGTTGTTAGACCTGTTCCACTCGATTATACGGTTGAGCATGCTTCTGTTAATGGATTTAATATTACATCGAAGAATGAGCTAAATGCGATGTTTAATCTCACACTGAGAGCTCTAAATCCGAATCGCAGGATGTCGGTTTACTATGATGATGTTGATATATCTGTCTGGTAATTAATCTCACACCTTTAAAATGTTAAATAGTTTACTAACAACTTTTCGCCCAAATCCTAAATGGCTTAAATCTCGATAAAAATGAATCCTAATGTTACAAAATTCTAGTTCAAAACTGCATATATGTCAAATTGTGTTAAGTTCTCCTTTTTCTAACATATTTACCATAGGCATGCACATCCTACATGCAAGATAATAATTAAATTTCTCTAATTACATTACATTATAACTTGAGTAAATAGAAACATCTATTTATATTTTAATTAGGTACGATGGCCAAATGATCGCCTTTACGAAGGCTTCACCATTCTTCCAACCACACAAAAACACCAAAAGACTCGATGTAGAAGCTGACTCAAAATACACACCATTAACAAACCAAGCCGCGAAAGATTTGACTCATGATAAGTCAATTGGAAATATCGGGCTTGAGGTTCGGGTCCGAGCTTGGATCCAATTCAAAGTCGGAATCTTCAAGTCGGTTCACTACAAGTTGAAAGCATATTGTACGCCGGTCAATGTTGGGTTCTCGCCTAAATCGGCTACTTCGTTCGATCGAGTCTATTGTGATGTTGACATTTGATTGTCATTTGGTTTTGGTTTGTTTGATGTATTCTTTTTTTTTCTTTTCTTTTGTGTGGTTGTTTGTAATTTATTTGATTTGATTGAGTTTGTTCTTTGAGAAAGATATGTTGATTGTAAGTACGGTTGATGGTGCCCATAAGGCGTGTACATATTCAGTTGGTTCAAGTTAAATCAATTTTAAATTAGACCAAGGGAAGTGGCAAAAACTAAAAATGGACCTAAAATTTTAATCTTTTGGGAGAGGCCTTTCATACCAAAAGTTTTGGGAGAAGGGTCTACTCATGCATTTGATACCAATGATATTGGGCTTTCCATCCACAGACCAATTTTACTTAAGTTTATCAATGTACAAATAAATATAAAATACAGATAATAACATATTACAAAATACGAAGTATATTATATTCGATATTTGTCTCCCAATTATTATGGGTACCATGATATAATAATCAGGAGTGATTAGTTAGTTGAGTGCAGAAGCAAAATACATGTTCCTATTAACTAATTGGCTCTTCCAAAAGATTAGTCTGGCTCAAGATTCCGAATCAGATAACCTCACAAAACCTCGGTGTATATTTAAAGAGAACACCAAAGTCATTTAAACAGCCTCCCTTATTCTTATTCACTGTTTACACCAAGAACATTCAAATTCAGTATATTCTCCAATCAGATTCCACCTCTCCACATCCCTTCTTCTTCTTCTTCTTCTTCTTCTTCTCACACACACAAACACAGGCATTCA
Source organism: Juncus effusus (assembly GCA_027726005.1). NCBI lineage: Eukaryota > Viridiplantae > Streptophyta > Magnoliopsida > Poales > Juncaceae > Juncus > Juncus effusus. Next base: position 9,162,273 of record CM050897.1, read on the forward strand.
TGGAGTCTACATGCTTACGTCTCCGCCTCAAGCTCTCACTCCCAAAGTCCAAATTCTCTCACCTCAAACCCACCTCTCTCCCCTTCCCCTCAACCCTCCATTACTCTCCTCTCCATTTCACCTCCACTCATTCCAAAGCACTCAACCTTGCCCCCATCAAGTCCAACTCAAAATCAAACCAAGATCTCCTACCAATTCCTCTATCTGAACGAACCTTCACAGCATGGGACTTGGCCAGTCTGTGGATCGGTCTAGTCGTAGGAGTCCCTTCGTATTATCTCGCGGGAAGTTTAGTAAATCTCGGTATGTCATGGCTACAAGGCGTCTTCACCGTATTTCTAGCAAATTTACTTCTTTTAATACCGCTTTTGCTGATGTCATATCCTGCCACGTCACTTGGAATTCCGTTTCCTGTGCTGGTAAGAGCCTCGTTCGGTACCAAAGGCGCGCATATACCGTCTTTATTGCGCGCTTTTGTCGCTTGTGGTTGGTTTGGAATTGAGTCTTGGATTGGAGGCCAGACGCTATTTCTGCTTTTGTTCAATTCTTCCCCTTCGAGTTCTTCGTTTCGGCTTGAATTCGCGTGTTTTCTCCTTTTTTGGTTTGCCCAACTCGCCATTGTTCTTAAAGGTAAGATTTTCTTTCTCAAATTTAATCACTTTATTCTTAATCAAAATTATTTAGGAAATTTACAAAAGAGCCCTTTACATTGTGCTGAAATTGCAAAAAATAAATCCTATTTAAACGGAAGATGCAAAAGAGCCCTCCATTATTATAAAAAGCTCTTGTATTTAACATGTTTTTTTTCAAATAAATAGAGTAGGAAACTAACGATGATCGTTTGTAACCATCGATAGTTTTTTTTTTCTGTAATTTCAGCAATAATGTTTTTTTTTTCAATTTTTAATAATGCTGGGACTTTTTTTGCAATTTCAGCATAATGCATAATTGTTTTTCGAAATTCCCATAATTTTAATGATCTAATAGCTATTATACAACAGGTATGGATGGAATTAGGGCGCTCGAGAAATACTCTGCCCCAATCCTAATAATCCTTGTATCCTCTCTCTTATCGTGGGCTTATTTCACCGCTGGCGGATTTGGCCCGATGCTCTCTGTTCCGTCCCGTCTCTCCAATTCCCAATTTTGGGCCGTCTTTTTCCCATCTCTCACCGCTAACATTAGCTTTTGGGCCACTGTGGCCATAAATATTCCTGATTTTGCCCGTTACGCTAAATCTCAAAAAGATCAAGTTTTGGGCCAAATTGGCCTTCCGTTTTTCATGGCCCTATTTACTTTTACCGGTTTAGCCATTACTTCCTCCACGGAGGTTATTTTTGGGAAAGTTGTTTCAGATCCGATTCAGCTTTTGGGGAAGATTGGAGGGCCGGCTATTAAAATAATTTCCATTTTCGGAATTAGTCTTGCGACAGTGACTACTAATATCGCGGCGAATGTTGTTGCGCCGGCCAATGCTTTAGTGAGTCTAAACCCTAGAATTTTTACATTTAAAAGAGGCGCCATTTTTACGGCTCTTTTAGGCATCGCATTTCAGCCATGGAAATTACTAAGTTCAAGTGAGAATTTTGTATACACTTGGTTACTTGGTTACTCGGCTTTAATGGGGCCAATTGGAGGGGTAGTTTTGTCGGACTATTACTTAGTCAAGAAAATGAAACTGGATTTGGAGGGATTGTATTTGGAGAGCGAAACGAGTCCTTATTACTATCATAATGGATTTAGTGTGAGAGCTTTGGTTTCATTTTTGGCTGGAGTTTTGCCTATCGTGCCGGGTTTTCTAAAGACGGCTGGCATTTTGTCGAGCACCTCAAAGGCATTTGTTTTGGCTTATAACAACGCATGGTTTGTTAGTTTCTTTGTTTCTGGTTTTGTGTATTGGGTTTTGTCTCAATCGAAAGAAAACGTGAAAACTGTGTAGTTTAAATTTTATGTAGATATATACTACAGAGATATGGGCATTTATTGGTTTTTTTATGTATTTAAATTTATACAACTTAAGAATTTCATGAGAAAAGTTGTGTGTTTAATTATTGATAATTTACATTATTTACCATGAAAAAGGAATAAATTCACCTCAAATGAGTAAGTAAATAAGCTGAAGTAATTAAACCTGAAAGCTCATAAAACGAAATACAGATATGGTATTTATTTATTGTTTATGTATTTAGATTTTTGCAATTTAATACTTTCATGAGAAAGTAAAGTTTTGTGTTTAATAATTAAGTTATTGATAAAATACTCCATTATTATCCACGAAAAAAGAATAATTCAAGTAATTAAGCTTGAGTAACTATACCAAAAAGCTCCTACAATTAAAATATGATACTACATTCGCTCGATAAATAAGATAATTTAAAGTTTAAACCATATTTCTGAACAATTTCACCAAATTATGACATATAATCAAATTATCGCATCCTCGTTTTAGCGAATTTAGGTCTTGAAGCTTTCTTCTCCATTTTCTCTCTCTTCTTACGAGCCTTCTCATCTTCTGGTCCCTCCTGTAAATAATAAATATATTCAAAATTTAATATTTAATCATTAATTAATACCCTTAGATGGTATAATTATAGATAAGATTTTTTAATTTATAGAATAAAAACTATACATCTGATCCGCTGAAAAATAGTCCTTTTATAAGTCCAAACGCTTTGTATCCTCCAAACACTGGAATCTGTAAATAAAATGAAATTATTATTATTATTATTATTATTATTATTATTATTATTATTATTATTATTATTATTATTATTATTATTATTATTATTATTATTCAATGATTTAATCATATTTAACATAATTGATTTGATGAATAATATTATAATAATAAAACTTACCACTATATAAGTCCACCAAAATTTGTCAGAAACAATAGACATAATCTGCACAAATGCCGTTATATAAATCACGTCATGCAAATACCTACACCCAAACCAAAAAAAAAAATATTAATCAATTTATTACCATAATAATTATATTAAATCAGTATAATAATGAAATTAAAACCGACCCACAAATGCCAGTAGTGCTCATATCATAACCTCCGTCCAATAATTCACCGTCGTCAGAAAAAGACGGTTTTGCCATGCTGGCGAGTTGCTTGTAAGGGAAGAAATAGGCCGCTGATGTCAGCCCTAGACCCATCCAGTGCTTCCATGTGAAGCTTGAGTACATTATCATCATCCTTACTATCACGTAAATTGCCTGTTTTCAATGAGCAACGAAAGGAGAAGAAATTGAAATGTGAAAAAATAAATTTGAGGACTGATATTCCTCTTTCAGGTGAGAGAATTTCGATTTTTATCAATTAAGACTGGAAGAGATGAATTATATTCTGTTTTTTTAATTCTGTAATTTTGTGAATTATTGGAATTTAGAGATAATATTGTGAATTATGTAACTGCGATTATTGGAATTTGGGGATAATTTGTCAAGTCTATAATTTGTTCAGGTAATTGGTCTCAATTCATCTCGACCCACTTCGATTGCAATAAATCAGGTGAATCAGCCAAATCAAACCATTCAAAACCGAAAAACATATCTAACAATTAGGATTCGATCTACAAAATTGAGCTCAAAACTCAACAATTCCAATCAAAATGAAAAAAAAAAATTGAAGAATCAAACCAAAGACAGAAAAAGAAAAAAAAACGCACATTAGAAGCAAGGATGACGCGAAGGAGCGTCGCCATGTGCTTCTTGTTCTCCTCCTTCCTCTTCTTCGCCCCTTGATTCGCCATGGCGATTTCTCCCCTCTTTTTCTCTCTCGTCGAAAAACAAAAACAGAAAAACTCAGCTCTTCTGTGCTACGCTAATTAATCATTTATTCAGGGGCCATTCTGTATTATCACCACAGAAAAGCCGGAATTCATTTCCAGGTTTCTCCCTTCGCCCTTTAAATCGAGAATTGGTTTCCTGGTTTAAAGAGGAGGAATTAGGATTCCGGATTATTAACTGGGCCAAGAGCTTTGTGTTGTGCTATTTCTTGTTTATAGATTTTGACAAGGAAAAAGAGAGAAGGGAAGAAATGGAGGAGGAGAAGAAAGGGCTGGAAGGGACGGGGATATCTCTACCGGCGAATCTTCACGGAAATCTGCGCAGTGCTTCAGGCGATGAGCAGCTCAGGGAGATTCTCTCTTCCATCAGAGCTTCTAAATCCTCTGTTCGTCCTCTCTCTCTCTCATGTTAATCAGCATAGACAGTAGCAATAGCTTAATTTCAGAAATATTCTTGTTTAGTCATGGCATTTATCTATTGTTATAGCTTAATTATATAGTGATAATCGACATACTTCATTTCTTTTTTTTCTTTTTAATTTTTTCAAACCCGTTATGCAGAAGCAGTTTTTCAACACTGACATTTTTTTAATGTATTTTTTAATTATTCTATAATATTCTTTATGTATTTCTTTTAATTAGTCTATAATATTGTTGCAGGCAGTTATCAACTATGGTGCTTCATGGTAAGTTTTAAATTTCTCATATTCTCCCGAAAAATAATATAACATCAGTATTGAATTTTCAGAAAATGATATCATTGCTGAAATCTCTAAAACTCAAAACTATTCTTCGATTTTCCCTTATTTTAGGTGTCGGGTCTGCAGCCAAATCCTTCCTTCGTTCTGCCAGCTCAGCAATGAATTCAAGAAGCTTTCTTTCATATACGCCGATATAGATGAGTGCCCTGAAACGACGCTGAACATTCGCTACACTCCTACTTTTCAGTTTTTTAGGGACGGAGAGAAGGTCGACGAGATGTATGGCTCTGGAGACGAGAGGCTGCACGACCGCTTGTGGTTGCACTCTTGATTAGATTCTTTCTATTAGGATCCATTATGATTTAAGGAATGTTTCGTTCATATTTGTTTTCATGAAGAAAGTCGTGATTTTGATGTTTATATTTGAAATGATGGTGTTATAATTTTGAAAGGTTAGATTCTAGAAGTATGTTATGATCTTGAGAGGTTTAATTTGGTTTCAATATATCGAAATGCTACTTAACAATTGTGGGTTATAAACTCTATACACCACTTCACAAATTGTTCAGCCCACATGTCGGCTTCATTCCTCTGATTAAAAGTGTAAAAGGAATGTTTTTGGAAGAAATTCATGAATTTAAAGTTTATATTTTGAAGTGAATGATGTTTGAAATGTTATATTCCAGAAGTATTTCAATAAGTTTAGAAATAATTTACACCCATGTACACTTTAACGCGCTCTAAATTATTTGTGAGAGACGTGATTTGTGTATTTGTAGAACTCGTAAGTCGGTAAGACTAAGAGAGTATGCAAAAGAGCATGTGTGTGTATACTGGTTCCACTCTAAGAGGTTAAGGATGGTTTCAATAAATAAAAATGTTTCTAATCAATAGCAAGTTTCTAAACTATCTACACAATTTACAAACCCTTCAACTCGACACGCTAGCTTTACTTCTCCTTTTACTCCTCTCGGCCTTAATCGCAGCGATAACCGAATCCGAGCCCGGCCCGAGTCCTTTCCGTCCAATCAACTTCACCCCAAGCTTCTCGCACAAATAATTCACCCTCATCTCATCTCCTCCCCTCACTTCCCTCAACTCCAACACTTGCTCTCTACAAAGCAACAAATACACGGACAACCCCTCCGAATTCCCGTACCGACTCTGACTCTGCTGACTCTGCAACTGCTCCCCTTTCCTCCTCGCTCCACCCAACGAAACCCTAACCACGGCCGGAGCCTTCAAATCGCCCCCTCTCCTCCCTTGGAAGATCACCGAGAAGCCCCCGAACTCCAAATCGGGCTCGCGGAACAAGTCCGCGAGGAGGGCTACACATGACTGGGAGTTCATCGAGGGCGATTTGGTAATCAAGCGGGAACTCGTATAACTCTTGATGTGGGAGGCTTCGCGGAGGCCGGAGATGAAGGCCCCGTGCATGGTGGCCGGGTAGCGGCGGGTGGTGGCTTCTCCGGCGAAGAAGAGCCGCCCGTCGCCGACGGGCTCGGCTAACACGTCGTAGTCGTCGCCCGTGGCGCCGACTGCGACGTGCGAGTAGGAGCCCAGGCTGAAGGAGTCTGTGCCCCATCGAGTGCAGACGCTCTGCAGAGGGTCGGGCACTTCGATCCCTTGCGGGGTGTATATTCCTGTTTGGATAGAGAAATAATGTTGTAAGTTACATGGGCTTTGAAAAATGTTAATTAAAATGTATTAAATTCAAACTAAACCATTAACTAATATCAAGGATTAAGTTTAAACTTCCTTAAAAATAGAGGCCTTTTTTGCACTTTCGAGTAAATCAAGGGTTTGTTTTTAATTTAGATAGAATGTAGGAGCTTCTTTTACAACTTCCTAACCTTTTATTGGACATTTAACCTTGTAATCTAAGAGAAATAGATCTCCTTATGAAATTAATCCCAAGAGGCAATGATGAAAACATAATGTAGAGATTTATAATAAAACGTATATAATATAATATGTCGATATATAACAAAATGTACATAATAAAATATGTAGATGTAGAATACAACGTATATAACAAAACAAAACAGTCACAACAAAGCACTCACCCCTCAAAATTTGAAGAACTTTGGTAACAGCATCCGTGGGCGGCATGCTCTCAAACCTCCCCGCAGCCTCCCCCGCCACAAGCGCAATCAACAGCGGTCCGCCCGCCACACTCGCATAACTATAAAACAGAAAGAACTCGCCTCTCTTGTCCGTCTCCTCGGATAAATGCCCGAACGTGTCGAGATCCGCGCGCCAGAACACGTGCGGGAAGAGCATCGCGACTTTGTTGAGCAGCCCGAAGCCGAGCCGCCGGACGCTGTCGAGCTTGCGTTGGGGCAGCTCGGGGACGAATTTAATTGTTTTATTTTTTAGGACGCCGAGCGGGACCGTGCAGAGGGCGGCGTCGGCGTGGAAGGTTTGGGCTCCGGCGAGGACTTGGACTCCGTCGACGCTGTATCTGCAGAAGAAAAGTAAATTTAGGTATGGAATGTATTGGAAGTTGTTGTTTTAGGCTTACAAAGTTACAAATGTGAAAGTTAGCCATAAAGAACTAAGAAAATAATGAATGCTCCCATCTGAAATTGGAAAAAGAAAAAAAACATAGGTTTTATCCGAATCTATTTGTTCTAGAAAAGAGTGAACTTTTGAGTTTTTGGAAGGTCAATACAAAATTTTGAGTTTTGAAAGCGACAAAGTTGATATATTTGCAGCTTAGTAATGGTACATTTGATATTCTTATTATTTTGAGTTTTCTAAAATGGTAAACCCTAATTTAGTGATTTTTGGCTTCCAAAGCTGCACATATCAAACTTTTACCCTGAAAAAACTCTAAATGACAAATCTAGCCATTCAATTTTTTTTTTAAAAAGGAAAAGGTATCGATTTTATCCAAATCTATTTGTTCTCCAAAAGGGAAAACTCGATATTTCGAGTCATTGACAGATCTGACCTTCTGACCTTTCGAAAAAAGATCAACTTGAAATGTCAAGTTTTCACTTTCAGAAGCAGTTTGTACGAAACTCACCTTCCATACAAAACACAAAACAACATACCTAATAGTGTGCACGGTCTTCTCATAAACAATATTCACACCCTCAGCGAGAGCCTGGACCAATCTCCCGTTGCCACCTGGCAAGAAACAATGGTCCCCGCCCATATCATACGGATCGTCCTGGTCCCAATACGCGAGCGACAATTTCCCAATCAAGCCCGCATTTGCATACTCCAAATTCGCCAAATGCCAATTAAAAAGCCTCGTTTCCTCAAACCCTAATTCTCCGTACAAATCCCTAAACATCTCCAAACCCGCACCCAACGAAACATCCATTGCCACGTCACCCATGCTCTGTCTCAAATTGCTAACTTTATCCAACAACTTGTTATACGAAGTTTCAACCTTTTGGTCTAGGATCGGGTCAACGGGTTGACCGTCGGGCCGGTATAAGGGGCACTTATCGCGGATTTTATGCATGGAGACCCCTAATTGTTTCGCTAATATGGCTAAAGGGTTTCCTAGGGTTCCGGTCAAAACGCTCCCGCCCAAATCTGCAAAAGCAAACTTTGAATTTCCTTCCATTTTTTTGGTATAAACTCGCCCACCACATCTTTTTCTTCCTTCCAAAACTAACACTTTAAATCCGAATGAAATTAGTTGTCGAGCGGCTGCTAAACCCGCGAGGCCGGACCCGATTATAATTACGTTAGATTTGGAGGGCTCGGTTGGAATTTGGGATTTTATATTTGGGGCGATTCCGAAATTTATGTAGCCGTGCGAGAGTAAGTAGTTGTAAGCCGTGCTTAAGAGGGATTGACAATGAGGGGGGATTAAGGGGATAAAGGGTTCTTTGTGGACCCAATTCGAGACGTTTTCTCTCCATTTTGAGAGAATATGATTGCGGATTAGTATATAGTTAACCTGAATGTTGGGAAATTTGGAGTGTTAATTTGTGAATTGAGTGAAATTTTGGGGTGATTTTGGGTCTGTAATGTACCTGTTCGATGCCGCCAATGTCAGAGACGACGCCGGCCTCGATTTCTTCATCAGTTAGTGAGTCTGCCGGAAATCCTGCGGTCAGGGCGGTGACGGCCTCAGCTGTGGCATCTTTGTTGATTACTATAATCTCGTCTGAGAGATCGGCTGAGACGGATGCCGTCGGATTAGGGTTAGGGTTTGATGGAGGCTGAGAAGCGAAGGAAGAAGGAGAGGCGGAGAGATTCGCGGCCTTGCGACGGAAGCCGGTCCGTTTCCGCTTGGCTTGCGGGAAGGCGGAGATGGAGTTAGGGTTAGGGTTTAAGGGGGAGAAAGGGGAGGAGAGGGGCGGAGGAGGTGGTGGCGGAGATTGGTCTGACATTGTTGGAGGTCGAGGAGATGATGGAAATGAAATGGAGGTTTAAGTGAGGGAGAAGGGAATGATAGGGAAATGGATTCCTGGATTTGAAGAATCCGGATTTGAAATCACGGTGTATGAAAAACAAATTAAAGATTAGTATTATTATTTATTAATGTCTGAAATAATGGCAAAAATGTCATTTAATTTAAAAAAGATTATATCCGTATTACTAGACTAATAAGTAATAACATTTGTTCGTAAATAACACAGTTTGAAACCTCTATTTGATTTGATTTATAGTTGCGGTCTAGGTTGGGGATATATGAAAGATAAAATATTGTTGGGTGTTTATTGTAAAATTAACAGATAAATTGTAACCAAATTACTTTAAGATATATCTAAAAAAAATTAAAGTAAAAGATTTCATCAAGAATTTAATAAATTATTGTCATACAAAGAATATTGAAAAAAAAAATATAAGAGATTAATCAACTAATTATAATACAATTTAGAAATTAATAATCAAAAATGTATTACGAGCAATCTGCATTATGTTGCGAGTTTACAAATAAAATTATTCGAAAAAAAAGTACCTCCTCTCAGTATATGTAAAACCACCAATTTGTGTGGTAATCAAATTCCACCAAGTATTATTATCTAAAAACTATTAGTTTATTGTATTCTATCAAGTAGAAATTTTCAAACATGTCGTGAAATTCATTCGTATTTAAAAAGTAATGAATCTTCTTTTTAAGTTATCAAATCAGAAACCCCTAAAGTTAAGGTATCTGAAATGTAATGAATGATATATCATTTAAAATAAACTAAACAATTAGAGTATTCTACAGTTTTTAATCTAAAAATGATCAGCTCGTTCATAAATATAATAACTCGAACAATTATGTAAAATTCAAATTATTCAGAAAAATACAACTGAAAATCCATATTATAACAGTTTTCTTAATACTACAAAATTAGAATTTAATGTACAATTTCATCCCTATATTGTCTACAACTAATTAAAAATCCTTATCAACGAACTCTGTCATAACCTATTACGAGCTGAGCTGAACTCAACCCCAAATTATTTCCGCAGTCGGTACGAGTTCGAACCCCACGCGACTCTTCTTGCCCCGTGTTTTTCGCACCCGTTCCAAAATAATTTTCAAAATATCGATTTGTTCTTGATTTAAATTTTGCCGCTCATAAAATATTTGGCCTGGCCGCAGAAAAAATCGCTCCATCTTTTCCCGAGGGATGAATACGTACACGCCACCAGGTTGAAGTTGGCTCCTACCTTGGATGGGAGCTGGCGTGTATCCACTGCGTACTATTCCATCCACATCCCCGAGGAATTGCTCGCCGGGCGCAAATATATCACTTGCTTCAGCACGGTCCATCGGAAGTTGCGCTAGGTGGTTCACCCCATCTGCAGTTATCGCCACCGCTTTGCCTTGTGGAGAAAAACATGACTTAATGTTGCCCATTTTGTATATGGAAGAGCTTTGATCGTCTGTTTGTTTATTTGTTTGAGAGAAGAAAAAAAGAAAAATGAGTCGTGATTATTGTTTATGTTCCAAAATAAGAGGACATGGATGCTTATATAGTATGTATAATAAGAGATTTTGCCCTTACTAGCTATATTTAGTGATGATTTTAACCGGTTTTGTTAATCAGTTTTGCATTTTTCTGAACTTTTTGAGTAAAAACAACAAGATCCAGTTCAGCGTAAAAAAAAAGAAAGGTAAAATATTGTTGGATGTTTATCGAGATTAATTGCCAGCAAATTACATCAAGATATATCTAAAAAAAGATAAAAGTAACAGATTTGACCATATGCAATGTATCCATCGAACGTAACAAATTATTGTCATATAATGGGTGTTGAAAAAAATATAAGGGTTAATCGACTTATTACAATATAATTTAAAATTCTAATCATATAAATTATTTACATAATTTTCTCATATATAATCTTTTATTTATATTCTCATACAGAGTCCATCTTATATTTGATTAAATCTCTAAATGTACAATAATTTAACTTATATAAAAAGTATGTTCATAAATTATTTTCACATACTATAATAAAACATATAAAATCAGAATCATGCAAATATGGATTTCAGAATGAAGAGAAAATTCAAATATAATTATATCTGAATGTGTTAGTTAGAGAAATTCAATATTTGGTTGATAATCGGTATTTTTAAGAATAAAAATTGCGTGCTTTGAAATTAATAATCAATAATGTACTAGGTGGAATCTCACGTTACGTCACAACTTTTGAAACTTGCTGCAAATTAAAAATAAATATATTCGAAAAAAAAGTACCTCCGCTCAATATATGTAAAACCACCAATTTGTGTGGCAATAAAATTCCACCAAGTATTATTTTCTAAAAAATATTAGTTTATTCTATTCTATCAAGTAGAAATTTTCAAACATGTCGATGAAATTCATTCGTATTTGAAAGGTAATGAATCTTCTTTTAAATTATCAAATCAGAAACCCCTAAAATTAAGGTAACTGAAATGTAATGAATGATATATCATTTAATATAAACTAAACAATTAGAGTATTCTACATTTTTAATTTAAAAAATGATCAGCTCGTTCATAAATATAATAACTCCAACAATTATGTAAAATTCAAATTATTCAGAAAAATACAACTCAAAATCCATATTATAACAGTTTTCTTAATACTACAAAATTACAATTTAATGTACAATTTCATCCCTATATCTTCTACAACTAATTAAGAACCCTAATCAACGGACTTTGTCATAACCTATTACGAGCTGAGCTGAACTCAACCTCAAATTATTTCCGCGGTCGGTACGAGTTCGAACCCCACATGACTCTTCTTGCCCCGTGTTTTTCGCACTCGTTCCAAAATAATTTTCAAAATATCGATTTGTTCTTGATTTAACTTTTGCCGCTCATAAAATATTTGGCCTAGCCGCGGAAAAAATAGCTCTATCTTTTCCCGAGGGATGAATACGTACACGCCACCAGGTTCAAGTTGGCTCCTACCTTGGAGGGGAGCTGGTTAATTACAACCAAATTATATCAAGGTATATCTAAAAAAGATAAAAGTAAAGATTTGACCATATGCAATGTGTCCATCGAATGTAACAAATTATTGTCATATAAAGGATGCTGAAAAAAATATAAGGGTTAATCGACTTATTACAATATAATTTAGAATTCTAATCATATAAATTTAATTTTCTAAATACACATTATTTACATAATTTTCTCATATATTATCTTTTATTGATATTCTCATACAGAGTCCATCTTATATTTAAAATCTAATTATGTTATTAAATCTCTAAATGTACAATAATTTAACTTAGATATATGTGTCTTATATAAAAAGTATGTTCATAAATTATTTTCACATACTATAATAAAACATATAAAATCAGAATCATGCCAAAATGGATTTCAGAATGAAGAGAAAATTCAAATATAATTATATCTGAATTGTTATGAATATAATTAATGTGGATGTCCATTACTTGGCCCCTAAGCAAAGATAAATTAGGAAATGCTTATAAGAATGGAAGGAATCATGGCAGGATATTTATTACTGTATATTCTATTGTATTTAGGTTAGATTATTTCCTTTATTGTAATTCTAAATCAGGCAAGAGATTTCTTGGCCAGCACTAACCCTCTACTATATAAAGAGGCCAGTGGCTATTGTATTCTTAATCTACAATTCAATGAAATTCTCTCCTTTCAATTCTCTCTTTTATTATTCTTTTGTTCTTTATTTTATAACATGAATGTGTTATTTAGAGAAATTCAATATTTGGTTGATAATCGGTATTTTTAAGAATAAAAATGCGTGCTTTGAAATTAATAATCAATAATGTACTAAGTGCAATCTCGCGTTACGTTACGAGTTTTGAAACTTGCTGCAAATTAAAAATAAATATATTCGAAAAAAACAAAAGTACCTCCTCTCAGTATATGTAAAACCACCAATTTGTGTGGCAATCAAATTCCACCAAGTATTATTATCTAAAAAATATTAGTTTATTGTATTTTATCAGGTATAAATTTTCAAACATATCGGTGAAATTCATTCGTATTTGAAAGGTAATGATTCTTCTTTTAAATTATCAAATCAGAAACCCCTAAAATTAAGGTATCTGAAATGTAATGAATAATATATCATTTAATATAAACTAAACAATTAGAGTATTCTATAGTTTTTAAACTATAAAAAATGATCAACTCATTCATAAACTAAACAATTAGGGTATCCCTGAGAAAATGCTTGCCGGGCGCAAACATATGATCTGACTTGGCGGTTAACGATGGAGGGTATTCTCTAGATAGGTTCGTTTACGTGGTTTGAAGGGTATTCAGAAATGGTACATAAAAAGATAGTGTATGTTTATAAGTGTAGTTAAGATTTATAATCCATTTAATGTATGACAAAAATATTAGAATATATTAAAATTGTTTTTTTCCTAAAACATATAAATTTGATCTTTGTATACTTGGTAATATCACATTATTTTGATGCTCCAGAAAAAGAAATCCGGCACTATTGTTTTGTCGCATAGCTGATATTTAGATATACTTTTATCTTCCAAAATATCTGTGTTAGTATTATATAATGTATAAATTTTTGTATGGTGTACAAACATAGAATTATGTAAAATATCATTAAATTATAATTTTGTAATTTGCTAGCTATTTGTAGTAGCAAGTTCTTTTTGGCTTGTTTATGTTATTTGCATGATTGCATAACATATATTTAATATAAGTATATAACTAGCAAAAAGCTTAAAACCCCGCAACGAACCACGAGCATTTTCCTAGTTCATTTCCATATCTAACAAAATAATTCTAATACAAATATAGTATGGCCACTCAGAGAATCCAATGTGCCAGCTCACCAAAAGAAAGTACATATTTACAACAATTTCAAACAATCAAATTTTATTGAAGGAACCATTAAGAAGTTTAAAAAACAATTAAACAACAAATATACATCCAAAAAATACAAAAACTATTCACATCTCAACTAAACTTCCACCACCAAAATAACCCCTATGTCTCCTCCTCCTCCTAACAAAACTCCTAATTTCACCATAACTCTTCTTATCACTCTCATCAAAATCAACATTTTTTGAATAATTATCCAAAAACAACCCAAAATAACAAATCAAAGGATCCGCTCGCGACTCATCAATCACCAACCTCAAATACCTCACTTTCACTTTCTCAAACCTTATTAATCTCTTATACCCAATTGTCGTACCGTGAACGGCCGTTTTAAATTCCCCATTTAAATTCACATCCAAGTGGAATTTTATGACCCGTTGACCCATTTGGATCGGCTCCTGCACAAGAAGTACGTTAAACCGTACAACTCTCCCCAAATCGAAATTTATTATCCATTCATTTGAACCTTCTTTAGGCGCCCAATATGTGTATAATCCCTCTTTTAGCACATTTAATGCATTAAATACATCGCCACGCGTACTACTCGCACAAACCAACGCATTTTGGGCTAAATTTTTACCGAAAATTTCCTTGCGAATTTCTGTAAACTCTTTCAAAACTCGAAGATCTTCATTAGATATTAAGCCAGATTTATTTGGGGGAACGTTTAGGATCAAAAGGCAGTTTCTTCCGACGGATTTGTAGTAAATTTGGAGTAGTGATGTGGCGTTTTTAGGGCTTTGAGATCCGTGCCAAAACCAGCCTGGCCGGATTGACACGTCACACTCAGCCGGGACCCAATCTTGTCCGTTTGGGTCTCCTCCTTCAGAATATCTGAAATATGAGGAGTCAAAATGCCAAAAGAAAAGAAAATTTAGTTGTGAAAAAAAGAAATTGAGTTGTCTTAAAAATATGAAGAGTCATTATGAAAAGAAAATTTAGTTGTACTAAGAATATAGGGGGCCAATAGGAAAAAAACAAATTTAGTTGTCCTGAAATTGTGGAGTGAGTGTTAAGAAACTTGTTTATTAAAAGCAGACAAATATGAAAATAAATTGGCATAATATTTTACAGAAGGATATTCGCAATAACACCCTGCATTATGGTAAAATTGCAAAAAATCCCCTCCATTATTGGAAATTGCAAAAACTCTCTCTATGCAGGGACAGACTTTTTGCGAATTTCTCAATTTTCCAACAGCACAATTCCCAATTTTCCAAACTCACTCTTCGTCAGTATCCCCAATGGTGACATCACTGATGTTAAACAGCGACCAATCAGTAAGCCCCGCCTCGCCGGCCTCGTCTCCGACCCACCGGCTGTCCGGCCCGTCGTCGGAAAAGATCACCGCTTTCGGCTGCAACTGGTGGATCAGCTCGAACCACAACTCGAAGTAGTAATCCATGTCTTTTTCGCCTTCTCCTTTGGCTCCGTCCAGCCACACCTCACAGATCTCCCCATACCTTGTCAGAAAGGACGGAGGATTAGAGGAAAGGTTGAAAGAAGAGATGTTTGATTTGTTTACTCACCGTGTGAGAAGTTCGGACATTTGAGAGAGGTAGTACTCGTTGTATCTGAGTGTGTCGCCGTAGCAGGACTCGTGACGGTCCCAAGGCGAGAGATAGAGACCGAGTCCGAGCCCGAATTGCTTGGCTGAATCAGCTAGATCCTTCACCACATCCCCTGTTGGCAAATCAGATCAGACAGAAACACATTCGACAATTGATTTACGTTCAATAGATTGCAATTACAATCACCTACCTGTTCCGTCCATCCAACAGCTCGATTGAACAGAATAATTTGTATAACTGGAAGGCCAGAGGCAGAACCCGTCGTGGTGCTTCGCCGTTAAAACCAGGCGGGAGAACCCTGCATCAGCCGCGGTTTCGGCCCACTGGGTGGTGTTGAGGGAGGCGGGAGAGAACACTGACGGGTCGGCGTGGCCGGTGCCCCACTCGGAGTCGGTGAAGGTGTTGGGCCCGAAGTGGAGGAACATGGCCATCTCGCCCTGCTGCCATGCGAGTTGCGAGGATGTTGGGAGCGGGAGCAGAGGGAGAGGCGGGGTTGAGAGGGAGAGGGAGGAGGAGGAGGAGGAGGAAGAGTGGATGGTGAGGAAGAGGAAGAAAGAGAGGTACAGAGAGAATTCGGAGTTCATTGTGGCTGAGTGATTGAGTTTGGTAATCTGAAAGACTTTCAGTCTGAAGAGTTAAAAAAACAAAGGAGATTAATTAAGAAAATGTTCAATTTTTCAAATTATTTGCGAAAATGAACATTTCGCCCGATCGTTTGATGTTTGTTCTTTTTTAGATGAGATCATATGATTTTATCTAAATTTTTAAATCAATTCTGCTAAACGCGGGATTCGAATCCCTCACCTATCGATAGATGTTGTTGATATCATGACTACTAGGCTAACATAGTGGTGACTGCTAACCGCAATTTAGCGGAAAAAATATTAAAAAAATATTATTTCGCTCCACCACTCGGCGAAACATACCTTCTCATATGAGTTTTCGGCAAAATTAGCAGAAACCGATATTTCGCCCCGCTACCGGACTCCAGTGACCGGACGAAATGTACATTTTCATAAGAGTTCAAAAAAAAAATCGGGGCTGAAGAAGATGAGTTGTGAAATAAAGTCCGTGGTTATGGTCCACTAGACCAATCATTCTACAGTGCAATGGAATAGACCACGATAAAGTATGGACCGTGTGTATGTACTGAATCTCGGGTTTCTACCAAACTCGATGTTTCAAAACTCGCCTTTAACTACCAAATCTAGGAATTTAATTCTCGGATTTGGAGAAACCGGGAATGTAACATCCGAATTTAACCAAATACGGGAATTGATTTCCAGGTTTTAGGTGTAGAAAGTATAGAAGGAAAAGGTGAGGTGACTGTTGAGTGTTGAGTGTTTCTGTTCCCGCCATTTGGAGAGATGTTGGCCTCTTCTTCTTGCCGGATTGGCTTTCCGCCTCTCACCTCCTCCGCCTTTCACCACCGCCGGAGCCGAGGCTTCCGCCGCCGTGTATTCTGCCGGGCGGAGCTCTTACCGGCGGGAGAAGGGCAGGGAAAGAAGAAGGTGGTCGTTGTAGGCGCCGGCTGGGCTGGCCTTGCCTCCGCCCATCATCTCACCAATCAAGTCTCTCTCTCAATCTCTGTTATGTATTGGTTTGAGTAGTGAAGTAAATTTGTACACTGTTTGTTTACAGGGGTTTCATGTAACGCTTTTGGAAGATGGAACTGGCCCGAGTGAAGAGGTAGGCATGAGAGGTACGTACAAAAATCCTCTTAAATATATTCAATTTCTTTTAAAACATAATCAAATTACCAATTATATTAATATGATCTTTTTTTCAATAATTAATACTACATTTCATGTATGTTTCTCACTTTCCATTGATTTATTCCTACTTAATTACTTATTATGTCCTTAATCTTTTTTTATTATATAGGTTTTTGGTACCCATATAGAAACATATTCTCTCTTGTTGATGAATTAGGGATCGAGCCTTTCACTAAGTGGATCAAGGCATCGTATTATTCGCTAGAAGGCCTTGAGGTAATATTTAATTGATTAATTAATTTATTAATTTGATGATTTCTTAAATAAATTAATTAATTTTATGATAATTTTATGTACAGGTTGAATTTCCAGTATTTCAAAATCAACCTAAATTACCCTCTCCTTTTGGAGCTCTTGTTTACCCTCAAGTAGGAATTAATTATAATTAATTCCTATTTTTTTTTAATTAATTATTAAATTAAATTTTATTTCATTCAATTTTGTTTTCATTTTTTTTAATTATTATTTTCATAGTTTGCTAGACTTCCTTTAGCAGATCGACTCTCATCTCTTCCCCTCATTTCAGCCGGTATTAAATATTAATTTCCTTCTTAAATTCATAATAATTTCTTAAATTAAATTTTAAAATAAAGTTTTCATTTCACCTCTAATTAACAACATTTTTTGTTCAGTAATTGACTTTGACAACACAGACACAGCATGGAGGAAATACGACATAAGTGAGAAAAACAAAAATCCCATCACAATTTTACAAAAAGACCCTTGAAATTAGAGAATATTTCAAACTTTTAATATAGTAGATTTTGCTTACAGTTACTGCAAGAGAGCTTTTTAAAAGATTTGGGATCTCAAAAAGACTTTATGAAGAGATTTTTGAACCTGCAATTCAAACCAGTTTATTTTCAAATGGAGAGCAAATTAGTGCAAGTGCAACTTTAGCCATGCTTTATTATTATATTTCTCATCAGGTTAAAATTATTTTTTTAATTATTTCTTGAAACAGAAATGTTGTTTACAGTATTTACAATTTTTTATGATATTTCACAGCAAAATTTTGATTTTGTTTTGTGTCGAGGCGAAATTAAGGAAATGATTTTCTCTCCTTGGATTGAGAACTTGAAAGCAAACGGCTTGAAATTCTACGAAAATAGAATTCCAACGGATTTCAGAGTAGATGAAAGTAACGGATTAATAAAAGAAATAATATGTGGAGGAGAAGTTT
The DNA here is from genome assembly GCA_027726005.1 of Juncus effusus. Lineage (NCBI taxonomy): Eukaryota > Viridiplantae > Streptophyta > Magnoliopsida > Poales > Juncaceae > Juncus > Juncus effusus. The sequence goes on from CM050897.1 coordinate 9,180,610, forward strand.
ATGAGGCCGATGCGTTTGTTCTCTCTCTTGGAGTCTCCTCTTTTCAAAATTTGATTTTAAACAGGTATAATTTATTTTTATAAAAAGGAAATTGAATTTTAAATTATGCTTTTGTATTTTGTTTTGAATTTTAATATTGAGTTTTCGGATAGTCCTGTTTTGCAGAGTAAAAAGGAGTTTTTGAACGTTCTTAAATTGTCTACAACTGATTTGGTCTCGGTTAAATTATGGTTTGACGAAAAGGTAATAAAAATAAAATGCGGCTTTAAAAATTATGAATTTCTTGAAATTTTGATTTTTTTTTTTAAACTAGCAGATTGAGATTAAAAATCCAGCGAATGTTTGTTGTGGGTTTGATGATTCAATTGCATGGACTTTCTTCAATTTGAATTCGGTTTTTGATGAATATAAAGAGGAATCAGGTTCCGTTTTGGAGTTTGAATTTGTGGGTTTTTTATCTTTTCCATTTAATAAATTATATTGAATACATACAAATACAGGCGTATTTTTGTTATCCTAATATTTTATTATTACAATATTTGCAGTATGGTGCGAGCAATTTGTTACCTCTAAAAGATGAGCAAATTGTTGCAAATACATTATCAAAACTTACCAATTGCATAAAAGAATTCCAAGACGCAAAAATTGTGCAACAAAAAGTAGTAAAATACCCTAAATCTGCTACTCAATTTTCACCAGGTAATTTCAAAACTCAATATTTACAATATTTTTTCATCTATTATGTTACAAAAAAAAATTAATATTTTTATTATTGATAGGTTCTTATAAATACATGATGGGAGGTTCCACAACATTTCCTAATTTATTCATGGCTGGCGATTGGATAGTCAACCGACATGGATCCTGGTCAAAGGTGGTCAACGACATATTATTTTTCATTTATTTCATTATTATAATAATAATCATTACTTTTTTAATTTATTGATATTTGAGAGGTAATTAAACATTATTATTACTATAATAATATAAACTATTATTATTAATATTATTATTACTATAATTATTATATATGGTTATTACTATAATTACTATTACATTATTATTATTATCATACTATTATTATTATAATGCAGGAAAAAGCGTATGTGACTGGGCTTGAAGCAGCAAATAGAGTAATAGACTATTTTTGCGAGGGTGAATTTGCAAAAATAATTCCAGTTGAAGAAGATGAGCCTCACATTGAAAATTTGCGCGAATTAAATCGACGTGCAAATGAATTATTTACACAATTACCCTTTTCAGATTTCTTCCTCTAAATTAACATTTGTATATAATAAATGTAAAATTTACGAGTTAAAAGATATAGGTTCATTATGTTGGGACGAAAATATATTGTACAAAATGTTTTATATGCAAACATAAGAAAATGTTATATATTGTACAATATATTGTATTAAGAAAATGCTATTTTTATACTTTTGCTTCTTTTTCTAGACATGGCACATAATATAATAATTCATTCCAAACAAAGCAGTAAGAACTCATACATTCAACTAAAATTCACAAAAAGGGGTTTTGAAAAATGAAAAAAAAGGTCATATAAAAATTAAAAATCCTTACTTGGCAGCCCTAAAATTTATCGTAAAGATTATTTGATTCTCGACAAATTAAATAAAAATCACGTAAATTTACTCGACTTTCCTTTCTTTCTTTGGAGCGGGTTTTTGGTAGAAGAGAATTTGGCTAAGTAGAGTACCATTCATAAATATACCAATAAGATAACCCGTCAGCACTGAAAAAATAAAAAATTTATTTCACAAAATTATGAAAATATTTTTAATCAAGTATTATATTATATGAAGAGTAATTTAAGGAAAAAAAGTTACTTTTAATATGATTAGGGAAATGCAAGTTAGATGAAATTAAAAAACAAATTTATTGTTTATTCGATTGTTCTTTTTTCTTTTTGGTTTATAATTTTAGTGAAAAATGATCTTGAAACTAACTTTTACTATTGAAAGAAATTATTTAATGGGGCGAACTTGTATGAAAAAATAAAATAATTTAACGCAAGAAAAATGAACATGAAAAATGAAATAATACCGCTCATTGGAGCCTGCTCTTGAATGGTGGTAAAGACTCTCACTACAATTTAGAGAAGAAAAAAAAAGAAAAGAAATGTTAAAATTGTACTAAAAATGATTTAAAATAAAAAAATATTAAAAAATATATATATTTTTAGGTAGGAAATTACCAAGGGAGCCAACAAAGTTCATGAGACAAGTTAAGAAACTCAGCTCTCCAGTGCTTTTATTCTGAATTAACATAAAAAAATATATTTGTTAATTAATTATTTATTTTGAGTACGTAAAATATGAAATGAAGTGATTTTTCTAGAAGTAGATAAACACTCATTCCAATTAATCTACATATGCCTAAATAATGAAATAGTTGAGCTAATTAATACCCATTATTATATAACAAAATAATCAATATTTTAACTTACCGAAAAGTTCTTCCAAATTTGTGGAACTCTTGCAAAGATGAATATTACATGTTGACTAGCCTGCAATCACATTACAAAATTAAAAAATTAGTTAGAAAAAAGTACACAACGATTTAATAATTAAAAAAAAATTAAAAAGAAAAAAGCAACTCACATACAAGGCTTCAAAAAGAACCGGGTCGATTTGACCCGCTAAAACAGTTGGAGCTATAGCACCATATCTATTAGCATATTATTTAAGGAAACAATTCTAAATAAACCATAAAAAAATCATATTTTTTTAATTTTTAATCTAAAAGGTAAAATCAAAAGTTTCCAAAATAGGATACAATAAAACCCTAATCCAAGTCTTCATTCCAGTCGGGCCAGAAAAATAATGAATAACCGCCACCAAAATCATGGCTAGCAAAAAAAACCATAAGAAATTATATTTTCCAATTTACAAGGTTAGAAATAGATTTCTACAATTTTGCAGGGGTATATATGAAAAATATCCGATTTTATTTTACCAACCTTGGATCAAGAGAAAGACCAACTCTCCATAAGCTGAAAACGATAATCCTTTGTGAAAACAATAAGCGAGAGAAATCGTGTAGCCAACAACTTCCAGTTCAAACGAGGCCACGCTGAGTCCTTGCGCGCTTTTGTGCTTCAGAATCCTCAAAATCTGAAATGATTAATTCAATTCAGCCATAAATCATATCACAGATGTAATAATTAGTTAATTAAGGACCAAACAGAGAATTAAGGGGAGATTACACAGTTGAGGCCTAATTAGTTAATTGAGGACCAAATGGAGAATTCAATTTGCTCGAATTGACAACAGTTGAGGCCTAATTAAACAGTTTGAAGATCAATTGGGTTGAATTAATAATAAGTTTGGCCGAATTGACAACAACTGAGGTTTAATTACACAATTTCAAGCCAATTGGGCCTGAATTAAGGATAACATAGGTCGAATTACCAACAACTGATGCCTAGTTACCCAATTGAAAGCTCAATCGGGTCGAATTAAGGACAAATGTGGTCGAATATAATCACACGATTCGAAGATCAATTGGGGATCGAAATAAGGATTATATGCAAAAATGGAAAGTTAAACTGGCCTGAGGGAGCTTGACGGTGGTGGAGGCGGCGACGATGCAGTAGCCCAGAAGCTTCGAGATGAGCGGGAGGAGGCACTCCTTGTCGGGAATCCGTTTCTCGTTTAACGCCGCCAGCACGCAGCCTATGTTCATCCCCAGTATCTCCATTTCCATCCTCTCCCGTTTCCGATCTGTCGGATCTCTGTCTGTCGCGTTTGACGGAAATTTGCAGAAGAGCCCCTAAATTATGGATAAATTGCTAAACAAACCCTGCAGTAATAGAGAAATTTTAAATTTAAATTTCTATCAGGTCCTTTTTTTAATAAGACTCGGCAATTGAGTTCTATAGAGTCCTTTTTTTTTAACAAGACTCGGGAATTGAGTTCTCGGATTTTCTGATCCGAGAATTTCGGGCCTGATTGCAAATATTAGAATTCTAGAGTAGCTAGCATAGAGCATCCTTTACGGAGTGAGGTTTCTCTGTGGCTGGCAGCCAGCATCACAGCCATTCATTGTGCGGCAGTGTAGGGCTGTGATGCAGCCAGCCACAGAAAAACCTCTCGCCCTTTACGCTTTGAATTATTTCATCAAGATGTGCAGCCGACAATCTTCTCTTTTCCAGAGTTTCGATTCTCATTCGCATTCATCTCCATTAGCTTACCAAATCCGATAAAACTTAAAAGCGTGTAATATAATAATCCTTCTTCCTTTCCTCTTCAATCCGATTGAAGAACAATCATCGCCATGATGATGCTGATAGACTGCTCCGGCTGCCGGACGGCTCTCCAGCTCCCGCCCGGCGCCACCTCCATCCGCTGCGCCATCTGCCAGGCCGTCACCCACGTCGCCGATCCTCGCCAGGCTCCTCCTCCTCCGTCGCCGTACGGGGCGGCGCCGCCGTCGCCGCCGCCTCACACGGGGCCGTACGGCCAGCCGGCGCCGTTACCATCCACGGCCTCACACGGGAGGAAACGCGCCGTGATTGTCGGAATCTCGTACAGGAACTCGCGGCACGAGCTGAAGGGGTGCTTAAACGACGCCAAGTGCATGAAGTACATGCTCATTAATAAATTCCACTTCCCGGAGGCCTCCATCATCATGCTGACCGAGGAAGAACGAGACCCGTACAAGATCCCGACTAAGGCGAACATGAGAATGGCCATGTTTTGGTTGGTGCAGGGCTGCCAGCCTGGCGATTCGTTGGTGTTTCACTACTCGGGGCACGGATCGCAGCAGAGGAATTACAGCGGGGACGAGGTCGATGGGCAGGACGAGACTTTGTGTCCGTTGGATTTTGAAACGCAAGGGATGATTGTTGATGATGAGATTAATACGGCGCTTGTTAGGCCGTTGACTCATGGGGTAAAGCTGCATGCTATAATTGATGCTTGCCATAGCGGTACCGTGCTGGATCTGCCTTTTCTGTGCCGAATGAATAGGTAGGTGATGGATGGATGGATGAATGCATTTGTTGAATTTCTTTTTCGTTCTGATTTAGGAATTTAGTAATGATAATAAGGGAAATTTGAAAAAGAGCCCCCTGTGTTATGCCGAATTTGCGAAAAGCCCTTACCATTAGTTACAATCTAACACCGGTAATTTTCTCCTTTAATTATTTGAAATAATATCTTAAAGTGCGATTAATCTCTCTCTCTCTTGAAAAAAATAATCTTGGAATTTAATTATTTTTTCAATTGTTTTCTTAGTTAATTTTAATGAACTTTATTTCTAATGAGAGGGCGAGATGTTAATTAACTTTAAAAAATCATAATTGAAATATATAATGGAGAGTGAGAGATGTTAATTTATATTTTAAAAATAATTTTCAAGTAACTAAACTACGGAAGCTATCAGTGATTAACTTCTAACTAACAGTTTGCGGTTTTTCGCGTCGCCAACAATGCATTATCATTTTTACAATTTCCAATAACTCATGGTCTTTTTTCCAAAATTTTCTGACAACAACAACATCAACAGCAAATCTAAATCCTCACTTTACTATTATTCCAGGAGCGGGCAGTACATTTGGGAAGACCACCGGCCGAGATCGGGCATCTGGAAAGGCACCAGCGGAGGCGAGGTCATCTCGTTCAGCGGCTGCGACGACGACCAGACCTCCGCCGACACCGCCATGCTCTCACGGTAATATTTACGTTGTTTTCAAATGTGTTATGTTTATCATTTTCGTTTATGTTGTTTTGTTTTGTTTTGTTTTGGTACGGTATGTTTTGTGCTGGAGAAATTATTGGGGTTTTCGGGTTCCAAAACCCTACTTTTCTGAATATTCAGAAAAATCCCACTTCTCGGATTCCTTCAAAAAAGTGGACTGGATACTTTTTTAGCCGTTGTTAGTGTTAACTTTAACATCCGTCCATTTTGTGTTTTTTCCTTGTTCTTGTTTTCAAACGGTAGTCCAAAATTCTTTAAAAAAAATCCTTCCTAGTTTCCTTCAAAACCCCCTTACAAACTAGATTAAATATTTGCTTCTTTTTATAGAATAACTTCAACCGGCGCGATGACGTTCTGCTTCATCCAGGCGATAGAGCGATCCGGCCAGGGAAGGACGACCTACGGCAGCGTCCTCACCGCCATGCGCGCCGCCATCCGGAGCACCGGCGGTTCTGCCGCCGCCGGCGGCGGCGGTGGGCCGGTGAGTTCGCTTCTGACGATGCTCGTGGCGGGCGGCAGCGGCGGCGGCGGTCTCAGACAGGTAATGATATGATATGATATGATATGATATGATATGATATGATATTTGGTGTTGGAAAAAGGGAAAGTTTTATGCTTTTAGTAGGATTTTAGTGGTAAATTTGCAGAAAGTCATATATTTTGCTTGATTTGCAAAAAAGTCCCTAGCTTGGTAGAATTTGCAAAGGAGCCCTTGCGTTAGTGATAGATTCGAATTTTGGTCGCTCCAGTGATGATTGATTTATTTTAATCACTTTCTTGAACTTTTTGGTTAGAAGCGCGGAAAGTTTTGTGTTTTGAGAAGTAGGAATTTAGTGGTTTGTCCGTGTTTTGTAATCAAGTTATTTGTATGAGTTTGAGTATTTATTAGAACCTCATCTCTTTGTATCGTATCTGGTTTTTATTTTTCGGGAAATTTGCAGAAGGCCCATACATCGTGCCTAAATTGCAGAAAGAGCGCCTACCTTATTAGAAATTACAAATAAGCACCTGCATTATTGATAAATTCAAATTTTGGTCCATCCACCTTCCACTGTTGATTGATTTATTTTAATCACTTTACTGAACTTTTCTATTACAAGCACGGAAAATGTTATGCTTGGAACTGTAATTTAGTTGTTTGTAGGTGTTTCGTAATCAAGTTACTTTCTTGAGTTGAGTATTTACTACTTTTTATATCGTGTCTAGTCTTCATTTGGGAAATTTGTAAAAAGCCACTGCATCATACCTAAATTGAAAAAAAAAATCCCCTACCTTATTAAAGGGACAATGTAGGGGCTTTTTTGCAAATTTCCCTTATTTTTTTTTTTTCAATTATCTTATCCGTCCGCTGTCAAGTTTTATAACAATTGATTATTTTTTTTACTTTTTTAGGAGCCACAATTAACTGCTTGTGAACCGTTTGATGTCTATGCAAAACCCTTCTCTCTATGATGATGATTACATGTGGTGTCTATTCAATGCAATTCTTCTGTACAATAATTTAACTTATCTTGGATTTAAATAATTTATTATACGTGTTGTGTCAATTAGTTTTTTTTGCTTGGGGTTGAAATGGTGTGTAATGTTGTAACTTTTGTACATAGTGTGATTCAATTTTTGGAGTTTTGGTTAAAAAAAAAATATTTTTGTCTGTTCCCTCAATTGGTTCGATCCACTCTCATTAATGTCAATTAGAATATGTTTCTTTTACCAACAATGGCTTCATATGAATGGTTAATTAGTGGCCTGATTTTTGTAAATGGACATGTGAATTATGGGGGGAAAACTGTTTGTTTTTTAATTGAGACTTTTTTATTCTTTCTATCTGATTTGGGTAATCCTGAGGTGTTTGCACTTTAATTTCTTGATTCTGATCCTTTGATTGTTTCCTTCCTTTCTTTCTCTTCATATTTTGATCAGCCTTTTGTGAGAGTTCAGAGATTTTAGTTGTTAATTTAATTTCGTATAAAATATAATCACCTCAAATTAGACTGGTTCAAATAGAAATGTTGCTTGCCATGAACACCGAAGTTAGTGTCGCCAACTGTGAATAATTTCATATAATTCATATAACATTTGTAACTGAGGAATTAGATATGAAAATTTGTTTAATCACATGTTCATATGAAAAAATCCATGTCAAAAAAATGGCAAAAACATTAGAAAATTTCATAGAAGTTATATTAGAAATTTTGTTAGAAATGAACATCTTGTACATAGGGATAAAGTGAGCAAAATTAGAGTTGGTAATAAAGAAAAAGCAATTTCATCCCAAGAAGGTTAGAACACTGGCACTATTACAGTGTCACTATTTTTTTGAGTAATTACAGTGTCACTATTTTACTCCATCGAAGTTTAGAAATGTCATTTTTACAAGTATGATAAAAGAATGATGTTATCTTTAAAAACAAATCTTGTCTCTAGCTACCAAATTTTTCATCACCATACAAACGCAAGCCCTTACATCATGATGATTAAAATTAATCAAGTAACACAACAGTTCTATTAATATGTATGTGATCCTCAAGATAACATTTTGTAGATCAACCGCTCATATGAATGAAATTCTTCCAGTAGTGGCCTACTGTTCAAAAAAAAAAAAAAAAAAAGAACGCTCACCTACAGATTACAGAGAAGAAAATTGTAAACAAAATTGATTTAATTGCATAAAAGCTAGTTTTTACCTATAAATGTAAATGTCTATTATTTTCATTATAACAGTTATTTTGGTATGGTATCTTATCTTATCATTCCTTTAGAAAATGATGTTTTCTTCCATGATGAAGTTTTCACACGCTAATTGAAATGAAGACTTATTTATTAATTGGTGTCAATCATTTTTTTCCTTGGTCAAATTAATTATTGAGATGAGATGAGTTGCTAATTGCATTATTGTTACAGAAAGAAGACTTATTTATTAATTGCTGTCAATCATTTTTTCCTTGGTCAAATTATTCATTTTAATTGTTAATTAAGAAGACAAAATTGCATTTCTCTGACCAAAAATAAAATAAAAAAAGAAGAAAATACAGGAGAAAGAGAAACAACGACCGACAAAAACGTCAGGTTTCTGACCATGACAGCTCAGCTTTGTTTTCCAAACCCCTCTCCCAAAAATGTGAATATGAAGATGCTACAATTCCAAGGCTTTAGTTAGCAGAAGTCTTGCCTCAGCTCAAGGTTGCTGTCCTCTCGAGGGAATTTAGTTTTCCTGCCTTAGTATTCCTCCACTTTCTTTCTTTTTATTTCTTGGTTTGTATTTTGTTTTTCTTCTTTAGATATACTGGTTTGGTTTGGTTTGGTTGGTTCTGTTAGTTTTCCTGCCTTAGTATTCCTCCACTGTTGCTTTAATGCATACCTACGGGTTTTAATCAAAAAAAAATAAAAAATTATATTAAACGAAACAAGTCTACTATGAACCCAACCAAATAAACGAAGTCCATGTCATCGGTTGTTGTGACATGGATAGTTCTGATTGGATGCGAGTACGTGTACCCGTTCTATTCATATTTTCAACATCACGTGCAGCCTGTATCATTTTCAAATACACAAAATACACCCGGTGTAAATAAAGAGAACAACAAAAGTACTAAATTGACTATTATAAACTATGCTACACAATAGGTATAGTATTTAATATGATACCTATATGAACATGCAGTAAATGGATACGACAATTTTGCCTTGAGAGTATTTCAATTTTTTATTCATCAAATATCCATTTTGCTCTTATTAATGATGAATCATTTTTGTCATATTAATTTTTCTCTCTTCAAAATATCTACATGATTTAATTAAGTGATAGAATTAGAAACAAAATATAGGAGAAATATTCTTAATACTTGGGCATTCTTTTAATTCTTTGATAAATTACCAAAACTTGCTAGCTCAAGCGGTAAAGCACACTATTAATTACTATGATGGAGACTCAATTTCGAGTCACGCTGAATATATTTAGCTTAATATTTAATAAAATCTACTAACTTAATAGATTGTCTCAAAAAAAAATTCTTTGATGAATTCGACAAGCAAGATTTAACTGAATCTTTTAATCTAAGATTTGTATTTTTTTTTTCCAATTTAGATTTTAGGAGCCACAATATCATATATATGGTAGCGATACAATAACAACCGTCCAAGTTAGAGTTTGAGAGGAATCTCCAGATTTATTTCAAAAGCCCTTTTAATCTAAGACATAATAACAAATATAAAAACAAACAATATTTTTTTTTGAATTGAATATAAAAAACAATAAAAAGTAAATAAAAAATGAAATATTAGCTAAATAGAAGTACATAAACAAATAGAAAAAATAATCATTCATTCATTCAAACATAACATAACATATCATCAGTCACTTGATAGGATATGATAAAATGGTGTGGTTAATATTTGATTCTAGCTTTTATTTTGTTTGTAAATTTAATATGACAAAAATCAACTATCATAATACGGACAAAATATATATTTAATAGATAAAATTTAAAACGCTCTCAATGCAGAAAGCGCAGCTCTCAATAAAGCACCGTCCCAATTTTATATTTTTATTATTTTATATATATTTAGTTATTAGATTTTCATATAGGTTGCACTAATAATTTGGTATTAAAGAAATATATTAATACAAAATAATTTTTATTAGTTATGTAATTGGATGTTTTAATTTAATTTTATTGATTTTCTACTGTATATATCTAAAAACTATATATTTTTATGTTAGAGATATCCGATGTGGACACGGAAAGTATTTGTGAAGTATTTACTATCATTTTGGATTAAAATATTATAATACACTATGTGGAGATCTGATGTTATATTTGAGTATCTGTACGGGTATCGATATTTGATATAGTATTCGATAAGATACAATACGGCTGGAGTTTTGATGTATCCCCTATGTTGCACGGACACGGGTGTCGTGTCCGACACGATACCGACACGGCGACACGGCGAATCTCAAAATTCATTAGGACACGACACGTTTTATATATATATTATTATATTTTTTTATGAATAAAATATATAAATTAATTATTGTATATATTATTTATGCCAATTTTATTTTATTTTAAAGGATTATACATAATATTTTTACCTTATAATTAGAAAGTTATACGTAATATTTTATAATTGATACAATATATATAACATTTGAAGTTGCACTTTTATACGTGCATACAAGATATTTGACATTTTTACATGTTTGTGTATGGAAACTTGACACTAAATAATCAAATGTCTCTTTAAATGTGTAGTCCTACAATTACTGGAATAGAAAAACGAGATAAACTAGTCTCTAAAATACGAGAATGATGAAATAATGTAATAATTGTGTTAACAAGTCCATTGTATATGTCGGAGAAGTGTCATGAGAAATGTTCTGATGATTTTTAATAATAAAATATTTGATAGTTCTATATGGTGTGTGACATAAATGACGAGATTTTTGAACTATACGTGCAAACACATAGTATCCCAATAACATGAACCGTGTTGAATCATTTATTTATATAATTGAGACGAGCGTTTGATGTCCTTGTTCATTTCAGGCGCGCCGCCAGTCTATCGACCCAGTCAAAACCCACTTCCATTCGGAACTTCCTCTCACTTCATTCATTCATTCAGTCTCAGCCGAGAGAGATGGAGTGCGGTCTACGCCCCAATCGCGCTCTCCTGCTGTCTTCAACTCCGGCCGCCGCTGGCCGCCGCCGCCGCCTCCTCTTCCCTGCCACCCCATCCCTCAAGGTCAGTGTCTCGTTTGTTTCAATTTGGATTCAATCTATATTCTCATTGTGCTGACGAATCAAACTCCTTATCAAATATCAATCAACCTTAATGGCACGGCTAGTTTCAACTTAATTTTATCAAATATCAATCAACCTTAACGGCACGCTAGTTTCAACTTAATTTGACTAAACAGTCAATATTAATCTCCGTTTTCAACAATCTAATGATCTTTTTCTCCCTTAAGGTCTCTCATTTGTTTCAATTTGGATTCAATCGATATTCCCATTTTGCTGACGAATCAAACTCCTGAGCAATCAACCTTAATTACGCGCTAATTTCGAACTAATTTTGACTAAGTAGTCAATATTAATCTCTGTTTTGCATAATCTAATGATTTTTTTGATATATCTACACAGATTGGCAATCAAGCACGTCAATCATCATCCTTCTCCCTCAACAAGCTGAGATGCAATGCCTCTATAACAAGCACAACCAGGTTGATAATCAAGTTCTTCATTTTCTTTACCATTTCTTTATTTTCTTGATTTAATTTCTTTCTTATACTGTAAATCTTGAATATTTTTCAGCACGGAAAAATCGGAAATAGTCGAATTAGATTGGGACAATTTGGGATTCGGACTGATTCCGACGGATTACATGTACGTGATGAAATCCTCTTCTGACGGAATTTTCTCCAATGGCAAATTGGTGAAATACGGAAATATTGAGATGAGCCCTTCAGCCGGCGTTTTGAACTACGGCCAGGTCAGGAAATAAATTTTTATTCTCAAATAGTTTTCTATTTTAAATTAATTTAAGGGATAAATGCACAGTTAGACTTTAATTGGATCACGATTTAGTACTTGTACTATTGATTTGAACTTTTTGATCCGTGTAGTTTATGAAAACATGCACAGTTAGTCCTTTTGCACATTCTTATTCTTACTATAGTATAATTTTGGACAAGTTTTAACCTGTTGACACGTGTCATGTCAAGACATGAGTTTTTATTTATCTGTTACCATATTTTTAACTAGGGGGAACTTTGGTGTTTTGGACCTTTGATAAGACTTTATTATGCCATTTCCACAACCCAAATTTAAACCCTGTCATGCTATTAATATCATGATAGTTTATGAAAATATCATGTATCATTTTTAATTTTCTTAATTCTCTATACGGGAAATAGTTTTATATATTTCCTAGAAAATCAATAAATGTTATATGAATCACTTCAATATGAGCAGTATTTGTGTTGTCGTTTTGTTTTTGGTTAAAGTCACTATTTTTATCTTTATTTTCAATTTTTGGGTGAAGTTGTTATTTTTGCATTTTTCAATTATTTTTCACAATAATAATACTATTTTTGACGATCCGAAGCGGAGCAAGGTACCCGCTAGTTCTATGATATACAAGGACCAACAGGAGCATTTTTCCCTTTAATTAATTCAAAATGGCAGAACGATTGCATTACACAATACATGGATTTGTAACAACGGACTATATTTCAAATCATGTATTTACTAAAAACCCATAATTCAAACACGCCCAAATCGAATTAGACTTTTTAAAATCTGAAATATTGAAATTCTCAATTTCTATAAAGTCTGAACTCTTCAAATATTCTTCCAAATGTGAAATTTCAGAATTCTGAAAAAGCTATTTTTTTAACGCTGAAATTTGAAAATTTTAATTTGTTAAAAAAATTAAATATTTGAAATTTTGAAATATGAAATATTGAAGTATTGAAATATGAAAATGTGAAATCTAAAATTTTGAAATTAGAATATACTCCACTGTTACAAAACACACCGAATCGAACACGCTCAAATACTTTAAAGATTCGAATCGAATCAAACAGAAGGAATTATGTGATATTTTTCTGTGAATTAGGGTTTGTTTGAGGGAGTAAAGGCGTACAGAAAGCCGGACGGGTCGATTCTGCTTTTCAGGCCGAAAGAAAATGCAAAGAGAATGATAAGCGGGGCGAGCAGGATGTGCATGCCCGCGCCAGCTGTCGAGCAGTTTGTGGACGGGTTGAAACAGACCGTACTCGCCAACAAACGCTGGGTATTTACTTATTTAATTAATTAGTCAGATAATATTTTTTAGGGAAATGATATTGTGAGAGCAAATTTCTTTTTCTGAGAGCATTCTGAAAGCATCTTTCCTTCACACTCTCCGCTCTCAGAATAAGAAATACGCTCTCAGAATATCTTCTCCCATATTTTCATTTATCACTTAATTAGGTAATTAATTTATTTTTTAATTAATTGATTGATTTATTAAAAAAATTATTTAATTAACTAGTTAATTAATTTAGTTATTAATTACTTATTATTTATTTTTATATATTAATTAATTAATTTTTATTTATTTAATAATTTATTTATTTTATTTATTACTTTATTTATTTATTTGTTTGTTTGTTTATTTCACTTTATTTTTAAAATTTAAAGTTCATTGTTTCTGTTTCTCTTCTAGACTTTTCCCCCTTGTGTTTAAAATTTTGATATCTGAAAATTTTGGAATTTGAAAATTTGAAATTTGTTCAGATACCGCCAGCTGGAAAAGGCTCTTTGTACATCAGACCGCTGCTGATCGGGAGCGGTCCGGTCCTCGGTCTTGCTCCGTCTCCCGAATATACCTTTTTGATCTTCGTCTCTCCCGTTGGAAATTACTTCAAGGTTGGTGCCCCATTTATTTTCTCTAATCGCAAATAGGCCCTTGATAGTTTAATACATAAAAATTAAAAACCTAAATCAAGTGTATCCTTTCTTTGGACTCGTTCCATCCGATTACATATACCTTTTTAATCTTTTTGTTTACCTTTTGGAAAATACCTTACTTCAAGGTATCCCATTTATTTCCTCAAATCGCAAATTGGCCCTTTGGCCTTTTCTATATGTTTCGTAAAAGTTTAAAAAGTAAATCTAGTGCATCCCTTTTTTGTTTTTTGAACTATTCCAACCGATTACATATACCTTTTTAATCTTTGTTTCTCTTGTTGGAAATTACTTTACTTCAAGGTTGTTTTTCTTAATTGCAAATAGGTCTTTTTCTGTTTACTGCATAATAAACTGAATGATTTTTTTGTTCTTTTAGGAGGGTTTATCTCCGATTAATTTAATAGTGGAAAATGAGTATCATAGAGCTGCACCTGGCGGGACAGGTGGCGTCAAGACAATCGGAAATTACGCTTCAGTAATAATTACCTTTTAACCCTTGTAAAAAATAATAATTGTTTTTCTAAGGTAAATTGGATGTGTAATAATATTTGAGTTGGTTTTTAATATATACAGGTGCTTAAAGCGCAAAAAATAGCAAAGGAAAAAGGATACTCAGATGTGTTGTATTTGGATTCTGTGTACAATAAGTATCTTGAGGAAGTTTCTTCTTGCAATATTTTTGTGGTCAAGGTATAACTAATTATTCTTTTAAAATTAAGCATAATTTCAGTTAAATTGTACTTTTAATTTTTATTTCTTATAATTTTTTTCGTATTTTAATAGGGAAATGTGATATCGACTCCTGAAATAAAGGGAACGATTCTGCCAGGCATCACGAGGAAAAGTATAATTGACGTTGCTAAAACCCAAGGCTTCAAGGTAATTAATTAATTGTTTTTATTTTAATCTAATATAAAAATATCTCGCATTATTATCATTTTAAGCCTGACATAAAATATCGGCATTGATATTATTATCAATATGATATAAAATATCACGCATTAATATTGTATTTCCACCCTTACCAATCATCAAAATCATAAATATAGTCCTCACATTGCTGTCTATTCTATTTTTCCTCATAAAATTGTTTTTGATTTAATTAATTATATATTAACCTAATATAAAATATCAAGCACTAATATCATATTAACCTGATATATAATATCGGTCAGGCATTAATATTATTTGTAATCTGATAGAAAACATCAAGCACTAACATCATTAATTATAATGTATTATTTCCATCCTTACCACTCATTTCAATTACGACCTTCAAATTCAAAATCATCAAAAACCTAATATGATCATTACATGGATGTTTATTACTATTTTTTTCACTTCAATATTTCAACTATTTCTTATATTAAACTATTTTTGAAAGGTTGAGGAGAGAGATGTTTCAGTAGATGAATTACTAGATGCAGATGAGGTGTTTTGTACAGGGACGGCTGTTGTTGTGTCTCCAGTCGGAAGCATTACTTACCTTGGCAAAAGGTCATTATTAAATAGTATATAATCATAATAAACGATTATTTTGCCCTTTTAATCTTTAAAAGAAAAAAAAACATATTCTCTATTTTTACCTAGAAAATAAATCTATAAAAATGATGATGCACGCACTAACGACGCATTTATCCAAAAATGAATTAATAGGGTGGAGTATAGCGGTAAAAAGGGTGTAGGCGCAGTATCACAACAACTCTACACGACACTCACAAGTATGCAAATGGGTCTCGCTGAGGACAAAATGGGATGGACCGTACAACTCGATTAAATTAATTGTTACTTATTGTTATATTATTTATTACTAGTAGGGGACTTTTAGTATTTTTGTTTATGCAATTTGGACTTTGGACTGTTTGTGTGTCTATGATTGCGAGCCTTGGTTATTTGTTGGTGAGGGGAGAATGAGAGATGGTGGCGCGTTTTGTGGACTTTGGATGATGACATGTCGAGTTTTGGACTTTGGATGTTGGTGTAAGTGTAACGATTATTAATAAAGTTATTTTCTATAATGATTATTAATAAAGTTCTTTGTTATAGCGATTATTAATAAAGTTCTTTTTTATAACGATTATTAATAAAGCTTTATAACGGTTATTAATGAAGTTATTTAGGGCTTGTTTGGCTAGTTAAGCTTAGGGAGTATTTTGGTTTGAAAGATTTTATATTCTTGATGAAATTAGCATAAGAATTTCTTTTTGGGGTATTTTGTATTCATGGGCCAGACTTTTTCTGGAAATTGATCAATGAGACCGAGTTTTCCGATTTTCCTCCAATAATAATAATAATAATAATATATGGTACCCTTTAATTGAATTAGAGCCCTTGTTATCTAATTAATTATCAACGGAAACGTGACGGAGATGTTGTCTAGTGGGCTAGTTAGCCATTGACTTATTAGTAATTACAAGCTCAAATTTCGTACCACCTATCAAACATACCCAATCATATATCTCCTTTGGAAAAAAAAATTTAGTCTTGAGTTTGACGGTATAATGTCCGTGTCAATATGAGCTTTTTTTGTACGGATTTCTAGAAAATTATACTTGTTAAAGATATATAAAAGTAAAATAATTAATCCAAAAGATGCATTTACAAAGAGCTGGGCAGATTAATTGACCGAGCTGAACCATCTGAGTTTGAACCCGACTCAGCCCAAAAAATGTTAACAACTCAACGATCCGAAACCCGACACAAACTTGAATATACGCACGATTCAAAACTCAAATGATCCAAAAAATGAATGATCAACAAGCAGAAATGACCTGGACCTGATCCAACATTACTTGAAAATAATTGATTTTCAAATAAATCCACAAAATCTATAAGATAATGGATTTGATAGTACTGACTTGCCAAGTGTCACTTGAATGACTCGAAATGTTGATTCGTAACCCAAAATGCTGATCTAAATCCAGCCTGGATCAGAACTTGATTGATCTATAATCCGAACCCAAAATAATATAATCCAAACGTTCCGAGATCTGATTGATTCAACCCAATGATCCGTAACCAAAAAACTCATGACTGAATGACTTATAACCCGGATGATCCATGATTTCAAATTGACCTGAATGATTGAACTCAAACCTGACCCAAACCCAAAAATTTTATCCCTGACCCAAACCCAAGCATTTGCCACCTCTAAATTAACATCTTAACCACCAGGTCACGTGTATTTTATCCCATTATTTACATGATCTTTTTGAGGCATGATTAATCCTTCCCAAATCAATTAGGACTTAAGAGTGAATTACTGAAAAGAAAAAATTAACTTAGCCATCAAACAGCTGAAAATGCATGAGGTGAAATTAAAACAGTTGCAATATACCAAACAGCCTCTTTATGTTTTCTCTATTTCCAACAGATGGTGCTGAAAAGCTTAAGATAAGACCCCAGTTGTAACAACTTTTAGGCACGTATGCATCCCCACAATGATAAACTGCACACATGCACTCAATCATAAAAGTTGTTTGTATTTCTTCAGAGGCAAGCATGGTGGGGATCAACATAACGAAATGAATGCCATGCATCCATATATGCATGATAAAATTATTAAATCTCCATTAATGCTCTGCATGAAATTCAACACTCATGGTCCTCATTGTTAGGATTTGGTTTGGGGAGTCATGTCCGTACTATTCAGAGCCATAATTAATTTATATTTGCTTAGTTGGTATATATATGGAATCTTTATTATCACTTATTGTTGCTTGAGGGGAAGGGAATGGGAAATTTTGTTAGGCTTAATTACATATTTTGTAAGTTTATAAATAATAATTGTATGATTTGTACATACATGACGATTATTTAATGTTTTCTGTATTTATATATATGAACACTCAACATAATAAATAATTGTGAAAGTTTGTTAGCTCAAATACTAATGCACCTTTAAACATTGGGAGAAGTCTCAAATTCGAATTCAGATAAACACAATAAATTTAGCAAAAATCTATCAACACACTAATTGTTTGTTCGTATCTAAAAAAATAATATAATAAATTTGTACGCTTAATAAAGTTTGCTAGAAGTATATGTTGTATTATATAAAATTATATTCAAAATTTTGAATTTAAAGAAAGTAAAAAAAATAAAGTTCAATTTTGGCACATTTATTAAAACGAAAGAACAAATAAAAATCTATATATTTAGAATTTTAAACTAACAAAAATATGATTTCATAAGATAATCACATGTTTCAAATATTTCTTATAAAAAGATTAATACGCTGAATTATTGAATAACTTTGTTTTTATTTTATTTGACCGAACACTTGAGTCAAAATTCCTTGATACCCAAATCCAATTAGTGCAACTTATCAACAGATTGCATATCATGTTAACTATTTTTGTCTTGCCTATATATTACTCAAAATTGCATATGAAACTAATTTTTATTTCCTTATACGACAAGATTGCTACGTCGTGCATGGCCCATGCATGCAATATATCCTAATCCGGATGGGGCAGATGAGATGTCACGAATTAATTAAAACCTTAAACCAGAAATTAATCATGCAAATCCCTTTCAATAAGAAGAAATTAAGCATGCAATCATTTTCATTAGGAATCCATGATGTACGTGTATTGCGAAACCTAAACCACCATTGAAAGATACCTCCATTAATTGACCTTGTTAGCTAGCTCTCTTTCCTGCCGACAGTCAGCCACTAGAGAGAGAGAGGCCTGGAGTTTTAGTAGATTGACTTACTATTAGAGAATGGCTTAATGAAATCATAAGCTTTTTGTCGTACAACTTCCAAAATTATTATTAGGAGGATTGTTATAAAATTGTCAATAATTTGATATGCATTGAAATACAATACTAATAAAATAAGTTTCTAGGTATTTAAATAGAGAAATGTTTTATTTATTATATGCGACAAGACTTATGATTAATATGAAGAGACCTGAGGAGTTATATGGATACGGATATTCGATGCATATACATCAAAATGTCAAAAAATCCTGAAAATGCAGCTATCCAATAGAAAAACAACACATATTGGCATATCGGATTATTTTAATACAAATTTTTTTGGGATACATTCTGAATATATCAATATATAATAGAATCAGTGACGAATCTTAATAGTAATTAGAGAAGGTAGTGCTTCCACCTCCCAGATTTTGAGAAAACAATATAAATATATAGGTTTATCACTATATTTTGCGAAAAAAAATAGCTCTTCAAAAATTTTGGTCAAAATCCACCATTAGTTAGGATACTTGTAGCATGCTACTGGCATACAACTGAAATACTTGTTCTTGGATATTTCAACCTATTAAATATTTATGCTCCATATAGTTTATTTTAACTATTTTTTTTAGATGCAATTTGGCCTACATCGGAGCCAACAAAAGAATTTAAGTTTATAATCAACATTTTTTATTTTATCTGCAACTCCCATATTTAAAAAAAAACCACGAGACATTAAAGAACCAGAAGCTATTCACTCATTCTTAAACCCAATTTTCACATCAATTATCAATAATGTGTTTGATTTTATTCATATATTGTAATATTAAATTTGAAATATTGATTATTATTTACTTAATTTTATAATTATGTACTACTATATAATGTTAATGTAATTAAATAACAATATATAATGATATTCATATCTTAATTATTTTCGATATTTGTTATTTTGCAATATCTATTATCATGTCAGACACGATACTCGTGCATATATTCATGTAAAGTAGTTCATATGATCAATATCTAATTGATAATATTTTTGAGATTAATCAGAGTAAAACATGCAAGATACTCGCATATATATTCATGTAACATAGGGCCCGTTCGGTAACATGGAATAAGAGTGAAAGAGTGGAAAAATGTGGAAGAAATTTACTTATTTCGCCGAACAAGAGTGGAAGAAGATGGAATAAAAGGGTAAAAGAGTGGTTTAACTTTATTCCATGAGAGGGGTGGAAGAGTGGAAGAGAGATGAAATATGAATATTTTTCTTCCTTCTCTCTCCTCTTTCCAAATTAAATAAAT
This sequence comes from Juncus effusus, assembly GCA_027726005.1. NCBI lineage: Eukaryota > Viridiplantae > Streptophyta > Magnoliopsida > Poales > Juncaceae > Juncus > Juncus effusus. The sequence goes on from CM050897.1 coordinate 9,200,802, forward strand.
ATTGCATTAATTATTTATTCCACTCTTCCACTCATTTATTGTTCCGAACACTCATGAAATAAAATGGAAAAGACACTCTTCTATTCTTCCACTCTTCTGCTATTCCACTTTTTGCCGAACGCCACCATAGTGTATATCTAATTGATAAATTCTTGAGATGGATCAAATTAAGACAATGCAAGCTCTAATAATAACAAAAACTAGCACTTCAAAAAATAATAACAAAAACTAAATGATTAACATGTTGGGTCTATTAATCAATGGACAGAAGAAAACACAGACAAGGGAGTAGAACTTGAAATGGACCTGCAGTCGCGAGTCATTTTTATACACGCCCTTTTCTTATGCGACGGACCAACTACCAATGTCTTGGATTCTTATTATCACATAAAATATATTGTTTATTTAATATCATAATTTTTAAGTAATATCATACTTTTTTTCTATATAAAATTACAACTTGTATCAATTATAATCAATATATTGGATATAGGATTATGTTTTTTTTTTTGAAGGAAACCGGCTTCATCGAGTTTCGAACCCACAACCTTTGAGTTGATGGGAGCCTTACCGCTCTACTAGAGTTGAGTTTGCAGGATTATGAACCTACTCCTTTTCATTAAAAAAAGAAAATCTTTTTAAGTAATATTCAATATCTTTTTTTAAAGGAAATATTCAATATCTTTTTAACTGATAATATTTACATACTATTTCCTTATTTTCTTTCTCAGCTAGCAGAGCTGATTAGTTAGATTTTGTTTTTAAGATCAGTTCTTTCTATTTTGTTTTCACAAGCTTAAACTCCTGTAAATACTTAGAAAAGATATAAATATATTTTTTTCTTTTGACAATAGCCCATAGGTAAGAAAAGATATAAATATATATTTTTTCTTTTGACAATAGCCCATAGGTAAGAAAAATATAAATATATTTACATTTGGAAGGGGATAACAAAGCACTTTCCAAATTTTCTCAAAAAAAAAAGTTGATAATATTTATATATAAGAATACTTCATTTTTGGAGTAATATTTGACTTAGTTTATAATATTCTCTAGCTAAAAAAAAAAGTTGACATTTATATTTTTATGAGAAAAGTCCAAATTTACCCCCTCAACTATTCAATAAGTCTATTTTTGATCCCTCAACTTTTTGTTGGTCCAATTTTAGTCTCTTAACTATTCAATAAGTCTATGTTTGGTCCTTCCATCCGTTAAGTACTTACGTGTCAGTTAAACTTGACACGTAAGCAATACCATGACATATATTCTTGACACATAAGCAATAATATATTTTTAAATAAACATGCACCACAAATATGTACAATAAAATAATATTTTTAGAAAAGAGATAAATTAAGAAAATTTTGTTTTTTTCAAATATTTGCTATGTCACAATTGCCACGTTAGAATATGTATCAAGAATATATGCCACGTATTTCTTACGTGTCAAATTTAACTGATACATAAGCACTTAACGGATGGAAGGACTAAAAATAGACTTATTAAATAATTGAAGGACTAAAATTTGACTAATAAAAAATTGAGAGACAAAAATGAGCTATTTGAATAGTTAAAGAGGGCAAAATTGAACTTTTCTCTATTTTTATTCATTTATATGTTTTATTAAATTTAGGCCCAAGTAAATTTCTCTCTCCAATCCAGCATTCTTTTATCTCTCTCAGAAAATGAGAAAAAAGAATATCAAAATACCGTTGAAAACGAGAAAGAAATGGAGGAACAGAGACAGGAGAAAGTGAGGTAGCCCACCTCCACCTAAACCCCACAAAAGTCCAAACACAGAATCCGTCCCTTCTTCCCTTCATCTGCCTCCATTTCTCACGAGAGCAAGAGAGAGAGAGAGAGAATGGTGGCCATGGTGGTTTTGGTTATCTAGTTTTTTTGGCGGGGCGATACTACCAACGAACTCCCGCCTTTCTCTCTCCTTCTGTTATTCTTCCTGAAATTACCTTTCTTTCTATTGCCAAATATCCTTATTTGATCCTTCTGAGAAATGTGTGTTTGGTCTTTTGAGTATCTTAATCGAGTTTGAGAGAGAAAGACGGTGTGTTGATTTGATTGTTAGAAACTTTATTCTATTTGAGAAGAATAGGTTTGAAAGAGAGAGAGAGAGAGAGAGAGAGAGAGAGAGAGAGAGCTTGGAGAGTTTTTCATGGTGATTGATTCATTGTGTTGATGGTTTGTTTGGATTGATCTCTCAAGGCTGATTGTATATTTATGAAAGGTTTTAAATTAGTTGACCCATTTATCGGAATAAAACTGAACAAATTAGAGATTTAAGGGTTTTATTCAGGTTATTTGACTAAAGAGATATTTGAGTTGAACTTTGCCTTCTACTTGACTTGCAAAAACAAGGTATTAAAATCTTAGTTTTATCTCAAAATGCATTATTACAATTATGTATCTAAATATTTTTTTAGATACCCATCTTTTTGGAGTTTGGTATTGTTATGTAAAGGTCCAAAAGCTTCTGTTTTAATAGCCATTAAGTTTGTTTTTCTCATACCATTTCTACATTTTTGCATGTATTTATCACATTTTAATCATCATCCTTCTCCTTTTACATCTGCCAATTTTGTTAGTTTAGTAAGGACTTATATGCAAATTGTAAATTTTTCCTCCTTGATAAAAAGTTCAATTCACATCACCATATTATAAACTGTTAGTTTCATTTGTGTATTTCACAAAAAAACCCATAAAACTTTTATGTAATAAAACGATTCAGCTTTAATGATAATTGATAACCTTCAAATCTTTTTTTTTGCAGTGAGGCCCCTGAAAAAAGTTGAAATTATGATGAGGTACTACACTTCAGTTGTGACAAAGAAAACTTATCCTCAGTCTCCACAGCAAGAATCAGAAAATTATGCTGGTTGCATGCCTAGTTTATTTCGCCTATTTGATTTCAGAAAAAATCAAAAATTAATTTCTAACCGAAATTATAATATTAATCATCCTGGTAAAAAGATAAACTTCTTATTTAATATTTTCTTTGGGTTTTAATATGGTTTTTGATTTGATTCAATTTAGGTTTGTATTATTTTTTCAGTTGTGGTGGAATCAAACGTAGAATCAAATGAGAAGCGTAAGTTCAATGGGGATCTCTTTGAAAATGTAAGTTATAAAGAGAACAGAATATTAAAATCATTTATTTATTTATCAAGTAACAAAACAATTAGTTACGAATTAAAATTGTTGAAAATAATCTTTTAATTATTTAATCTTTTCAGAAAGGAGTTCAAGTACAGAGCGTCAAAACACTCATGGAAGAAGAAATGGAAAAATTAGTTCCAAACAATAAAATTCAGAATCAAATTTCGAAAAAGGATGAAAAAAACGAGCAAAATTCAAATTCAATCCTTATGATCCCTCCCAGTCCTGAAAGCTTTAACTTCACAAATCCAATTGAAAATAATTCGGATTTGGAATCCAATTTGAGCTCAAAAGAACTCTACTTTAAGCATCATGAAGCCTCAAATTATCACACCGATAATAATTATAATTATAATGATAATAACAGTGAGGGTTATAGTAGAATAGTCATATTAAAACCAAGTTTATCAAGAATCACAAGTCCAATTCATTCAAACCCTTTTAGTGAGAGAAACTTCCATCACATCTCTATTACAGAATTAAAACAAAGGCTGAAACAAAAAATAACAGAGAGAAAAACAGAGCACTCTGTTCTTCCAACTGGAGAGGAAAAATCGAATTCTTTCTCTTATGAAGAAGCTAAAAAGCATTTGATGGAGAGAGTTGAGAGTCTGGAAATGAAATCCCAGTTCGAAACGGGAAATGAAAGGACGGTTTTGTCACGATTGATTTCGTTTCCCGATTTTGATTTGATTTCTTCCCCAATTTGCTCCCCTAAAAAAGTGGATTTCGATTCGGATTTTGAAGATAAAGAAGATTATGAATGTGATGTTTTGAGCCCGGTTGTAAAAACACAAGGTAATTATTTTGTGAAATTGTTATTAATTTAAATGAATTATTTATGAAGAAAAAAATTGAGCTGATGTTTTGAGCCCGGTCGTAAATCCAAATGGTAATTTAGTTGAAGGAAAATTATGATTATGGAATTATTATGATTTTAATGATTTGTTTATGAAGGAAATAATTGATTTTTTTTGTAGATGGAGAGGAAATTTTGGATTTATTGGACGAGATAAAAGAAGAGGAATATGATGATTTGGATGAAAGCTTGGATCTTTTAGAAGAGGTAAGTTATAATATTTGAACTTTGAAATGAATATTTTTTTGATGAATATAAAAAAATATTCATTCAAAAGTTCAAATATTATAATTTTCATAAAAGAAATCATTTCAAAGTTCAAATATTATGATACGTAAGTTGAATTACATGTTTATAATTTTTTTTTTTTTTCGAAGGAGTCTCAAAATGAGGCTGAGTCCTATTTATCTGAAGAAGAAATGTCTCCAAATTATTCTGAGATTTTGGAGGAGAAAAAAGCTTTTTTTGGAGATGTAACTAAATCTCCTTCAAGAATCGCAAAATATGGTACTAAATCTTTCTTTAATATTTTCAATTTTATTTTAAGTTTAAGTTGACAAGTTATACACAGAAACTTTCTTCTTCTTTTTTCTCTCTTTTTATTTTTTATTTTTTTTTTCCTCTTTTTTTTTAAAATTTATTTTCTAATTCTTTTTTTTTGTTAATTTGAAATACAAATTAACTTGCTAGTAAATTATGTTTGATTTACCAATAAATTGTATTTCACTTAGCACCTTGTAGTGACGAGGAGCAAACATGAATAAACTATTAATAACTCAGCCCCAATAATTATTTGAATTTCTATAATATATTTCTAAATCACTCAAAAATATCTATGGTTTATTTATTTATTCATTCATTTTAATTATTGTTATTAATATAATAATAATAACTATTATTATTATTGCAGAAGAAATACCAATACAACGAACCATAATCAAATTCAGAGAGCCAGAAATTTTTCCTTTTTCAAATCCAAACCCAAATTATTCAACAATTCTAAATGATATTGAAACCCGATCGGAATTCATCAGCACGGTTCTTAAAGCATCCGATTTGTGCATTTCAAAAAATTCAAAAATTTGGATGGAAAAAACAGAGTCTCCATTTCTTGATCCGTTTTTATACGATGAAATTGGAGTTTCTTATGATTACACGGAAGAGTCAAAGACTCTCTTTGACCTAATTGAGGAATCTTTATTTGAAATTAAAAGTAAATATTCTGTTTTCACCCCTAAGATGAATTTTATTCCCTTTGGAGAAACCCTAATTTGGGAAGTTTGTAAATTGGTGGAGGGTTATTTAACGCATCAATTTCCGTGCTATTTGGATCAAGTTGTGAAGAGGGATTTGAATTTGGGGTCTAATTGGATGGATTTTAGATCCGATTTGGAGATTATTGTTTTGGATTTTGGGGAAGAATTATTGGATGATTTGTTGGAGGATATTGTGTTTGATTTGTGGTTTTTTAAAAATTAAGGAATGAGATGAGAAATATGTATGAATAGAAGTAACTTTTGACTTGAATAATGTTGCTGTTGTAAATAGGTGTAAGAGGTTGTTTAATGTAGAGCAAATAATAATAATGCTGCTGGTTTGTTGTTAAATTTTAAATTTGCAGTTTTAAAATTAAGTTTTAGTTACTTTCAAATAAATGGAGGCTATATTTATTTGAATGTGAGTCTAGTTTTTTCTTTACATCTTATGTAATTGCAAGTACTTCAATTTTAGGATCATTGTTTTTATTTTTTTTTTCTTGTGTTATTTTTGTGAAAGATACGGAGAAAGTACGAAGTTTTCTTTAAATATTACGGTATTAGATAACATTTTGATAGGTTAATTTGAAGAATTGCATTATACTTGAATGAGTTTCTAACACTACAAATTCTAAATTACACTTCCAATCTAAGCCACTAATGCAAAGTTTCTTACTTCCACTATATGTTACAAAACAAACAAAACCAACTTACCCCAGTTCGACATTAAAATGGAGGCTCTGTTTGGATTTTTTTTTTTTTTTTTTTGAGGAAATTTGGAAGGCTAGAAGTCCCCCATCCAAATGTGAATTTTTATATATTTTTGAATTTTTACATTTGTTTCTTTGCCTATTTACATGTAGGAAAATGAAACCCTATTCTAATACTATTATTTACGGCTTAAATAAAAAAAGAAGCAACTGGCCCAAAAAAAGTATAGAATTTAGCCCATCGCCCCAAAATCTAGACCTAACCCAAATTTTATTGGTTCCTAGTCTTAATTTTTCTCCTAATCTTAAATAATTTCGAGTATTCAAATTTTAGATTATTGTTATTGAGTATTTTTCTGCTTAATTTTCTTTTTTTGTATGGAAATTGTTGGAAAAAGGTTCGAAAATTTATAATTAAAATAACAGATCACTACTTTTGAAGTTAAATTGAGCTTCTAATAATATAAATTTCAAAATACACTTTCAAATTAAACTACTAACCCCATTTTCTTATTTCCACTACATTTTACAAAATAAAAAAGACCCAACGCACTACACTTACAGATAAACCCTAATAATAATACATCTTTCCACTTCCAAATTCACCATCATGTCTCTATTTCCCTACTTTATATAATTCAATTTTACATTTTACCATTTTGATGATGTCATGATCTCTGTTTTTCCGATGATCCGTCCGTAAAAAGAACATCATCAATCAATGAAACAATGGTGTAAGCCAAGCTCTCCAGTACTCTTGAGTAGCTCTCCAGTATCGCTTGCCCCACATCCTTTAATACAAAAGATTGAGTACAATTTAGTTTTAAGTTTTTTTATTTTACTGTTGATTAGATCTGAATAATTACTAAGACAGTATGCTAATAGTCTAATAGTGATGTTTTGTTTGAAACTTTTGGCTAAATTTATGTTGGACATTAATCAAGATTCAAAATCCGTTTAAATATACCGCATTTTCGCCTGCTTTTTTTCTCGCTGTTGACAAACGATAAGAGAATTGTGGTGTGGTGGTAACTGAAATTCGTCTGAGCAAGTAATTTTGATATTTTCCGTTTGCCATCATAATACATTAATTTACCACCACAACACACTTCGCATGTTACATGTTAGTGAGAGGGAAAGGTGGATGAAACATAGGGGACTTGATATCTAAACTAACTATGATGAATGAATGAATGAATTAATCCATTTATTCATTTATCACATACCTTATTATGTTGTATTTTGCTTGTATCAGCCCTCGACTGCCTCAAACCAGGAAACCTCTGCTTCACGCAAAATAATAAACTCTCCGCTCTTTTCCCCAACACGACATTCTTATACCTCACGTCCATCAAATCCTTGATTCTATCAATAGACGGTCTCGATTTATTCCCGCGCGCTTTTCGATGCCACACGTGCATGGCGGCCTCCACACGGTCGGCCACGGCGAGGGCTTCGTGCTCTGATGAGATTTCAAGACAGTCGAGTAAATAGTCGGGGGAAAATCGGTCGAGGGTTGACATGTAGCGGTAGATCGTGTCGCCTACACATGCCCTTCCGCTCTGAATAATAAATTAAAAAAAATATGAAATATGGTGACTTGGATGTGCCTGTTACTAATATATTATTTTATGTATCTTATACCATTTCTCGAATGTAATACTACAAAAATATTCTTCATTTGAGGAAGTTTAAAAGTATATGTATTATTTGATGGGCACTCACTCAAAATCATTTCCCCACAAAATAGTTAATATAAGTTATATACAAAATATGTATTATTGCAATGGTTACTGTTAAGATATAGCATTATATTAGGTTTACAGAAGGATAGTATGCTAGTCAAGTGAGTTAGAATTCTTGTAAAGATAGGATCTACATTGAATGTGGTCCATTCTGTAGCAGTACATTGAATGTGGTCTATTAATGGTCAAACAGCTCAAGTGTCTCTATAAATAGACACATATAATTGTACTCAAAACTCAAGCAATGAAATCATTTTTTCTCTGGTTTCATTTACTTTCAGTTACATAGTCCAAATCATTTCCCCCACAAAATAATTAGGGATAAATGCAGCCACTAGTCCTTGGACTTAAATTGGATTGCAATTTGCTTCTTGTACTACTGATTTAATCTTTTTGGTTCCTGTACTTTATAGAATTATTCACAATTAGCCTCTTTTATAAGGATTAATCATGTACATTTTCATGAAGTACAAGGATCATAAAGTTTAAATCAATACTAAATAGATCACTAAATTACAATCAAGTTTAAATACAAAGACTAACCAGTGCATTCATCCCAAATAATTAATATACATAATTACCCAACTATATGTATACATTACCTTAGGAAGAGCTTGTGTATAAGACTCAGGAATCTCCATTTCAGTCAAAATCGTGCTGTTTATAGCCAAAGCTGCTTTGTGAATCTGACTCGCCAAATCTCTCTTCTTCTTTAAATCCTTTCGGGTTTCCTCAGATAGACCCGATCCAGGTACACCAGGCACAGGCAGCCACCATTTCTCTGTATTGCGGTGCACTGACGGTCTACTTCCTTCTGAACTGTGCAGACTTTGTTTCTTCTTTTCGTCTATGTACCAAAACTCTGTTTTCTCAAAACTGTCCATCATGTCCTGTAATGATTTTGATGAAATAAAAATATTTTACAAATTTTTGTATGGTTAATTTGGGTTTGAATATTTTAATTTGGGTTTAGTTTAATTTACAAGGAGCATTGTGTCTAATTTTTCGAGCGCTGGGAGACTGATGGAAATATCTGATCTTGGTCTTGTTGCCATCACCTACAATAATTAAATAATTAATAAAAAAAAAAGAAAATCAGACGTAATTAAGGTTGTAATTGAAGTAATAATGCAAATAATTTGTTAATTACTTCTAATTTGGTTCCATCTGGAAGGGATTGGGAAGAAGGAAAGAATTCAACTATGTATTCACAAACAGAGAGAATGCAGTCCATCTCTCTTTTCCACATGTTTTTCTTCTCTGTTTGTATCGGTTCCAATTTATGACAATTTCCAAACACAGTCGCTACAAAAAAAAAATACAAAACAAGATTATAATTTATAACAATAAAGTTAAAAATGATATGATAAAAGAAAATTGGAAAATTAGAATTTTTTTTACCATAGAGGTTTGTTATAGCATTTGAGATTGCCACAGCACTGGAAACTCCTTTCCCACTTCCAGACATGTCTTCTCCAAGCAAAAGCTTCGAAAATCTCTCCTTAATCGCTTGAACCTCTGAAAAATTAACCAAATTAAATCAACCAATATACAATTTCAATCATACCCATTTCAGAATTCATAAACATTCCAACTCTGCGAGAGTTTACTTCAGAATTGCATACCATTATCAGCTGCTCGCTGGTCTAAGACCTCGCCTCGTTCCTTCATGCTAAGCTTGTTCTCCACCAGCGAAGGAATCAGTACCGGTACCGGTACCTCTTCCTGTACCGGTTCTGATACAGGCCATGCTTTGTGAAGAGATTCATATGAGATTATCAGCTCATCAAGTCGTTTTGAGAGAGACGAAAGAGAACCGGAATGTGACAAAGGGAATTCGAATTCTTCTCTTGATGGGTTGTTTAAATCTGCTTCTGAGCTCTCTTCATTGGTCGAGCTACTATCCATGTCCATGCTACTACTCATTTCTCTCTTCCAAAATACGTAAGAAAAATCTTACAATGGTGAAGAAAGGAAGTTTGAGGGCCCTTGAAGTGAAACTACACAGAGAAAAAGCGAATAGTGAAGACTTTTTTGTAACTTTTGGATCAGTTTCTGTCGGCTTTAAGCTTCTAATAATAAGTGCAAAAGCATGCACATTTCTTTTTCCTTTTGAGAAGCAACCATGAAAGCATGCTTAGCTTTCCATTCTAATCCTAGCCTTATGAAAAGAAGTAATGGCTTTGTCCTTATACAAAGTCACAATTAAATTAAGAGAATGTTTGTACAAGTCCTAATCTTCTCTGAATATTATAAAAGAACATCTATATTTGCAATGAATTAATTTCTTTTTACCATGCAAAGTTAACTTGAACTTTTCATCTAATCCATTTTTGTACTCAAAATATATTTTAATATTTTATTTTCTTCAATAAAAAAACGATGAAAAAGAGAAAAATATTTTATGTAAAATAAATAAAAATGAACCAACATATTAAAAACGCTCCCGAATTAAGGTAAAAAATAAAATTTTATGTAGAAAAATAAGATAACATTTTTGTATAAGAAGAGAATATTTTACATGATAATATTCTAAGAATTGCGATATCACAAAACATTTTTTATTTATTATTTATACTAGAAAATATGAAAATGATTTGTTAAACATTTTTGATTCAAGAAGTTAAATAGATAGATAGATGGTTAAACTTAGTTCTTATAGAAGTAAACAAAAAAAAAAATCATTTTCTACGAATTAAAATTAAAAGAAATAATCTACAATTGTACGGGATTGAAAAGTCAAGGAAGGATTAGAAAAATTTCCCATGATATGTGCGTGTCATTAGTTAATAGTTTGGTTTCATCATTGTCCAAAAAAAAAAAAGGCCAAATTTCACGTGTATCCCTACAAAAACATCATAACTTCATGTATACCCCTAAAAAAGTGAAATATCACCAATATCCCTATAAAATAACTCAAATATCATGAATATCCTTATGATATATTTAGTGTTAAGTGTAACATTACTTTTTTTTATTGTTTTGCCACTATTTAAATATGATAAAGATTTATATTGAGTTATTTTTATGTTCTTTTTAGTTTATATATTTATATACGGTATGTTCATGATGAATATGTTTTAGAGAAATCTCTAAAAAATTTAATAAAAAAATATAAAAATTAGTATATAATATTTATTTTATATTTTTAATAAAGAAATTAATAATATGCAATCATTATAGATGTTATTTGACAGACAAATTTTTGACGGAATATTAATGACAATGATATTTGTGATATTTTAATATTTTGGTAGGGGTATTCATGATATATGATCCATGATATTTGAGTGATGTAGGATATTGATGATATTTTACTTTTTGTAGGGTTATACCGAAATTATAAGATTTTGTAGGGGTACATATGAAATTAGGCCGAAAAATAGTTTGTTTCACCAAGCCCATTAAATTAAAGATTACTGGTTATTTTAACACAGGTTGGTAACACCACAAATAATATTCATGTTACATTTTGATGAAATGAATTTTTTTTGGCTAGAAGTAGCATACTAATCTTAATAACTAAAATTACATATCATATAAAAAGCCATAAAATTAAATAAAAAAAGATCTATTTTTTCTTACCTTTAAACTTTAAATCCACGTGCTTTATAGATATCTCTAGCACTTCTTTTCTTTGTCTGACAAGAAAAAATGAATCTCTTTCTTTCGAGCTTAAAAGCCTGGCAGTTGAGACTTAAGAAAGAAAGAAGGGCAGAAACTAGACAGACGAGTCTGAAAAATATGAGTAGTCTCTCTCTCCATTTTAAGAAGTTTGAAACGACCCCACCATTTTTCTTTTTCTTTTTTCTAATCATTTCTATACAAGTAGGTTCAAATTTGATTTAATTAATTAAGAGGTTTAAGCTAGCTTGGGTCATGTATGGCCCTTATTGATGTTTGATTTTTGTAGTTTTGTTAGTCTAGATTTACTGCGCAAATTATACTGTATATTGATGATACAATTGGATAAAAAAGCCTCTGCATTATGCCAAAATTGCAAAAAGACAGCTTACTAGAAATTGCAAAAAATCCCTGCATTATTGCCAAAATTGAAAAAAAAAAAACCATAATGTTGGTTACAACTAATACTATTGATTTAAACGTTTTGATCCGTGTACTTAATAAAATTGTGCAGATTTAGTCCCTTAATGAAGGAAGTAGCTAACACCTTATTTATTTTTATAAACGACTATTTGCGCTTTTAATCTTTAGAGAAAAAAAAAAAATTTATTTTTGCTAAGAAAATAAATCTACAAAAATGATGATAAATGCAAATATATTTTTTATTATTATTGGATTTGAATAAATTATTGTGTTTTGATATCATTTAAAAATATATTTGCATAAAATAAATTATATTTATTTGGTAATAGAAGAAATTACATCAATGATTCTATCCAATGAAATGAAATAAAATAAATTCCACTATTTATTTCATTTGTTTTCATATTTTTTTTCGAAAGATGAGCCGAGATCGGTTAATCCTCACTCTAAGGCAAAATTTCCATTTTCATTAAATAGAATAGTATAAAGTCCGTTAAAGATACAAGAATTAGGCGAGTTGCCTAAAACCCTAATGCAACAAAGATACAACAAACCAAATTGTTTCCATCTTTATTCCACTTATATTGTTGTTTGGAACAGTAACATAAGTTGTGTGGAATAACTACATCTTTTAATAGCTTACAAGATCACATGAAAGTTCGGGTGTCAGAAGATCCAAACTTTTTGAAGAATGCATCAACAAAAAAAGGAAAAAGAAAGCAACAACAAGGATGAGTTGTGAGAATGTATTATTTTAATTAAAAATGAGGGTTCATGCAAAGGAGAGGATATAAATTAGTACAAGGATGAGTTCGAAGTGAATAAGAACTCCTGAAATGGAGATAAAAATACATTGGCATAATTTCATGTGTACTCTTCAAAATCTCAAAATATCACATATAGCTCTACAAAAGAATAGGTTTACAACATGCGAAATATTATGAATACCCTTCTAAGAATTAGAGAAATCACATACATCTAACATCTTTAGAAAGTACAAAAAGATCATGTATGTCTTTCTTTTCAATATCTACTTCAGAAAGTAAAGAAATTTTTCTTGTTTTATTTTTTTATACACTTAATCAATAATCATAAAGAGTAATTTAAGCATTTTTTTAAGAAATTACGAGATGAGAGGTATTGTTGATTTTCTCATGTTTAATTTTGTATTGGTATCTATAATATTTCACATATTGAATGTATGCTATATTTTGAAATTTTGTAGGGTACACGTGAAATTCCCCCAAAAATATATACGACTATACGAGCACCTAATTAACTAATCTGGAATAAGTTAGAATGATTGTCAAAAAAAAAAAAATTAACTTATCTGAATAAGTTATATACAATGATAATGTTACACGTGTTGTTATAATTATTTGAGTCATGTTTAATTTTGTTAGCATAAATGTGCATAATCCTCGATGCATTATTTTATATAATGTAACAAATAAGATAAGGCGATCACTTTTATAAAATTTCTTATAATCTATACCTTTTTGTTACTTCGGTATATACTACATAATCTAGATATAGTAAATATAATATACATTTAACATACTATGCTCACATGATTGATATAAAAAGACATTTATCTCGACTTAAGTTTATTTAATTTTTCTTTTTTATATTATTTTCAATGTTTTCTCTGGTACATGATATGAATCATATGATTAATTTATTAATGATTATCTTTTGCACCGACTGCAAATGCCAAATACTAAGTTCCGTTGTGTCTCCTTTGTGATTTTCACGATCTATCATCACCAATTACTTAAACGTGTGGGTTGGTTGAATGTAGAAACGGACAACGGTGCATGGGCAAACGTAGGGATATTAAGAAAAACAAAAAAAGGACAAGAAAAATTGTTGGGATTATTATTACATTGTACTGGGTGAAATAATCCATATAATTAATAATCATGATTAATTTAGGAAGCTATTATGCATTATAATGATAAAATTCATTAGGCATAGAGGTCATATGCAAAGCTACACTCATCCATTCATTGAAATAAATTAAGACCAAAGAAACCAGAATGCAAATTGGTTTTGCTTATTAACCTCTATACCAAAATGTCAAAAATAACTAATTGGAGGCCTGAAGATGGCGATCGGGCTTCGGACGACATGTTTATCCGAGATCCACTTAAGTTCTCCTTGCACATTGCTGAGTGGGGTTCCGGCCCAATTTATGACGATCTTAAATCTCTTCATTTGTCCCACACTTTTAAACCGGATAGTTTTCGGCATAACTTTCGCTGATAATTCTTTTGGCACATTGATTACTGCATTGTATGTCGATTCTGCTTCTCCAACATTGGTAACAGTCCGTCTTATAGTTATTGTTCTATTTGGTCCAAGACTCATAGAGATTGATGGGTAATTCAACTGTTCTTCACGGATTATCTTCATCTTCTTACATTGAACTGGTGGTTTAGGGTGAATAATGGTTGCGATATCCCTATCTGTGTATCCCAAGCTACAGAGATAAGGAATGTAGTCTTCTGGAGTAAGGTCATAAACTAAACCAGGATCCATGGCTTTGCTTGGATCAACATGGCCCGAGCCCATATCATATGGAGTTGCAGGAATGTGTGTTAGCTGATCAGAAATAGGATTTCCCTCTTGGTTTGTTGTGTAGGCCGTTGTCATGATGGCCGACTTAATTGCTGCTGGTGACCAATTTGGGTGTGCTTTCTTAATTAATGCAGCAATCCCACTAAGATGTGGTGTTGCCATGGAGGTTCCGGACATAAATTCAAACTCTACTTTCTCATTTCCGTTGTAATTAGGTGGAATCGCACCAAGAATATTTACACCAGGACCAGTAATGTCAGGCTTCACGATAAGTGGGCTTATCTTGTTGGGTCCACGAGAGGAGAAGTCAGCTATCATAGATGACCATGGGGTGTTAGTAACTGTGCCTTTGAAGAGAAATGTAGCGGTTGGATCTGTAGCTGATTGAATGTAATCTTTGATCTTCTCTCCATCTTCAAAATTGAGGAGTGAGGCTGGAAGAACATGGTAGTCTGGATTGATGACATATCCTGCTTGTTTCGAATTGACAAGGATCATGCCGACTCCTCCAGTCATGAGCACAGTTTCGCCCTTCTCTTTTTGGATACCATCATCATAATCACAAATAACAATTTTCCCAAGGACCGTAGTTTCATTAAGTGTTCCATCAAGGCACCTTCCAGCCTCCACATTTCCATTCAAACCCAAGTAAACTAGAGGGAATATCAGGTTTTTCCAATCTTTCGGTTGGTAATATGATGTCCCATTAAGTTCTAAATCGTTGCCAAGCTTGACAATAGATGTAATTTGCCTGTCCGTTGTACCTGCAGTGACTGTGAGGTGCCATGGTGCCTCATTGGAGAGGTTAGCTTGTTTTGGCCCGAAATTACCTGCCGAACAACTAACAAATATGCCCTTCATAATAGCGAAATAACCTCCAATGGCAATTGGATCTTCATATAGAGGTTGAGAAAAACTTCCAAGGGAAAGAGAGATTATATCGACACCATCATTTACTGCCGCCTCAATAGCTTTCATTATGTCAGGAGGTGGACACCCTTCAATGTTACACACCCTATAGATTGCTAAGTGTGCTTTCGGTGCCATACCAGATGCCACACCTAATGCATTTCCTAGAACATTTGCATTCTCGACGAATGCTCCAGCTGCAATGCTTGCAGCATGCGTGCCATGTCCATTAACATCAAAAGGAGATAGATGCCTCATTTCCTCCTCGCCGGCCTTGAGGAATGATTTGGCCCCAATGAGCTTATTATTGCAGACAGAGGCATTAAAATCACAATGACCCTTCCATTTCGAAGGTGGTGGTGGCATGCCTTCATCGTTGAAAGAAGGATGGCCCGGTGAAATTCCTGAGTCAATAACGCCTATGATAATGCCTTCACCCATGTTGTTATTGGTCCAAACACCACTGGAACCACGCACCCCTAAAAAATCTGGTGTGTGGGTGGTCATCAGTTTATAGGGCTTATTAGCTAAGGTGGCCCGAACAAACCATGAGCGTTTTGACATGGACTCGACTTCTTGTTCAGTCAGACGTGCAGCAAAACCATTTACTATGGTGCTATAGGAATAAATAAGCCGCGAGGCTGCAGAGTCTTTACAAACTGTTGACAAAAGAGAAGTATGCCATCTCTCAGCATCCTCGAGTGCCGAGGAGTCAGCATCATCTGTCCTTCGAACAATAACTATATAGTTTTGAAGTTTGTTTTCATCGTTATGAGCTAATGCTATTGAAAAGGAAGAAAAAAGAAAGGAGATATAGAGAAATAGGTGAAAAGAAGACATTGAAAGAGCGAAAGATGCAACTGAAAAGAAAAGAAAAATAGAAAATCTTCATTCTTATGTTTGAAGCGATGTCCGATAACGGTGGAGTTTCCACCTTTAAAACGAAAATAACCACATATTGACCTGTTTTTCTATATTTGGATGAGTTTAGCAATTAGCATCAAAAGGAATTATGGTTTCTAGAAGTTCTTTGCTACTCTGCGAGTTCTTGAATTTTCTTTTCCATAAAAAAGTAAATCTTTTTTTTTTTTGAAGGAACATAAAAAAAGAAAAAAAGAAAAGAAAAAGTAAATCAATTTTTACAATACGTTTTAAAAACATAATTATGTTAGATTTTTTTATATGGTTTGTTTTTGACATGCTATGTCACATAATTTATATATTCAAGTGTGAGAAACAAATAAACTAGAATTATACAAACATGAAACTAAAAAAACGAGAGAAAATTCAAATGAATTCTTACATTAAATTTTTAGTAGGAAAAGCAACATATTTGAATAAAAATGAGAAATAAATTATAAAATGAAGACTAATTAACACTAAAATAACAAAAATGAATGAGTTCTCCATGTATGCAAACAATCATAATGTTTCCAATTAGGCTAATAAAACTTAACTTTTGTCCACATTAAAAATGCAAATATCTGATCAAACTTCGTATTAAATTGTACGGCTGAATTAAAAATCATGGATACGATAAACTGATTGTGTAATAATGGAAATATGGAATGGCTTAGATAAATATGATAATTTAATATTGGCTTAGATAAACCGATTTAGAAAAAATCATGTAGTTATTTAAGTAAAATTATGTAGTTATTTATCTCATAGTATTACAAGTTACAAGAGAAGAATTATGCATGCCAAAAACTTGTTAGTTCAAGCAGTAAAGACATCTCCATCAATCAAGAGGTTGTGAGTTTAATACTCGCCAAAAGTAATTTTTTTCTTTCAAATAATTCTTCTCATTTGAAGAGTTAAAAGAAATAAAGAACGAGAAGAATTATGCATGAATCAATTTTTTTATATGGTCGGCTTTTTCCTAAGTTTTTCAAATGAGAAATATTTTGCAAAGAAAAAAAAAGAAAAAAATACTCCACTCCAATATGCGCATATAAGATTTGAATCACCAACTCTTGTATCTTAACAAAATACAAAATTACTAGAATACAAAATTGTTTTTTTTTAGAAAATTAATATACTAATCCCAAAACCTGATTTGCGAATCTAAGAACAAAAGATATAAAATAAAAATGATAATTGAACGACAAAATCATAAAATGAGCTCCCATTCAAACTTTGGTAAATATCCTTGAACGACAAAATCATAAAATATCTTAAAAGGTGAGGGCATATTTGCATAATGCGCAAAATGTGCATAAATCCAACCGTGGCCATATTGTGCGTGTGAGGGTTTTGGCATCTCTTCATTTCGTAAAGAAAGAAGAATGGGAAAAAGAAAAGGGACAAGGAAAGAAAGAAGGAGAAGAAGCAAAGAGAGATCGTGTGATTCGGTCTACTCAAATATCGCGTGGAATGCGATAAAGATCTCATATATCATGAGTACAATCGATATGGTTTCTTCTCCAATCGGTTAGATTTCTCATGTTCTACCGAGGCCTCAATGTATTCACCGAAGTGATGAGTGAGTCTAGAGTTTTATTGGAAACTTCAGAAGAATGGTTTTATTCTTGTATATTATATTTGAAGCCGAAATTAATAATGCAAACAAGTTTTTGACTTTTTTTTGAATTGGTCAAAAAAAAATATTAATTAAGAAAATGGCCAAATTTTCAAATTATTCGCGAAAATGGACATTTCTCCTAGTCACTGGGCGAAACAAATACCTGTTTCTGCTAATTTTGTTGTAAACTCATACGGAAAGCTCTGTTTCGCCCAGTAGTGAGGCGAAACAACCTTTTTTTTTAATATTTTTCCTGCTAAACTGTGGTTAGCAAGAATATTTAGCCAAAAGAAAATTGAAAAAAATAGATGTTTCGCTCTATGGTGGAGCGAAACAGCCGTTTGGGCCATTTTTTGGGGCAACAGGCTGAGCCCACCATTTTTTGAAATTTTCAAGTCCAAAGGCCAAAATTTTGAAAAAAATACGTGTTTCGCCCATCTTTTTTTCTCATTTTTTCATGAAACGGGCTGAGTCCAGAGAAAGCGAGTCCAAAAATCCAAAAAAATGCAAAATAGGTGTTTCGTCCCACCACCGGGCGAAACATACTGCAATAATTGGCCCCTACCTCTTCCAGATTCATTCCGACTCATTTCGAAAAAACTCAAAAAATGCAAAACTGTAGGCGAAAAAAAGCGAAAAAAATCGAAAAAAAAAGGAGAAGAGAGGAGAGGGAAGGAGGAAGAAGGAGTAAGGAGCTTGCCAAATTACAAGGTATGCTACTTTCTTTAAGTTTGAGTTTAGTTAATTTTGGTTGTTTGTTGCATTTGTTTGATTTGTTTGAAATTGGTGTGAAATTAGGTTAATAAACTAAGTTATTTGTTTAAAATTAGTTTCACAAACTGCGAGTACCATTATTTATAGGATTGTCAACAAACTGCGACAAACTAATTTTGAACAAATAACTTAGTTTATAAACCTAATTTCATACCAATTTCAAACAAATCAAACAAACCGAACAAACAACCAAAATTAATTAAACCTAAACTTAAAGAGAGTAACATACCTTGTAATTTGGCAAGCTCCTTCTTCTTCTTCCTCCTTCCCTCTCATCTCTTCTCCTTTTTTCTCGATTTTTTTCGCTTTTTTTCGCCTACAGTTTTGTGTTTTTTTAGTTTTTTTCGAAATGAGTTAGAATGTATCTGGAAGAGGCAGGGGCCAATTATTGCAGTATGTTTCGCCCGGTGGTGGGGCGAAACACCTATTTTGCGTTTTTTGGGCTTTTGGTCTCGTTTTCTATGGGCTCAGCCCGTTTCATGAAAAAATGAGAAAAAAGATGTTTCGCCCCACCACGGGGCGAAACACGTATTTTCTCAAAATTTTGACCTTTGGGCTTGAAAATTTTAAAAAATGGTGGGCTTAGCCCTTTGCCCCAAAAAATGGCCCAAACGGCTGAGGCGAAACATCTATTTTTTCAATTTTTTTTGGCTAAATATTCTTGCTAATCGCAGTTCAACGGGAAAAATATTAAAAAAAGGCTATTTCGCCCCACCACCGGGCGAAACAGAGCTTTTCGTATGAGTTTACAGCAAAATTAGCAGAAACAGGTATTTGTTTTGCCCAGTGGCAGAGCGAAATGTCCATTTTTACAAATAATTTGAAAACTTGGTCATTTTCTTAATTAATCTTCTTCTTTGGCCAGTTTAAAAAAAAGTCCAAGTTTTTCTTAATTGTGTGTCTCTTGTTTGTTTGTGTTTATTACCTTGCATTGTGTTGAATCGGTTAGAGTTTGTGGTATTTATTTGTTTGTTTGAGAGAGAAAAATGTTCACTAGATAGTGTTTGACAAAAGTCTCGAGAAAGAAAATTTGTCCAAAACATCTCGTTTTCCCCAACAAAATAGATAATTAGATTAGTAAAAGTCATGTAGTTATATTGTTACACCCCGACTCCAATTTCGACCCGAGGTATAACGGTCGTATACCCTTAAGGATATACGACGCTAAAATCGTACTACATAGCGGAAAAATACAAGGAATAACAAAATCAAGTATCTAATATTTTAATTACATTTAATTATTTTTATATTTATTTTATTTTCTTGATATTTGACGACACTCAACCCAATGCATCTGCCTAATAACTGAACCTGAAATCTGAGAGAAGGGAAAAAGGGGGTGTGAACACAAAACTCAGTAAGGGTATGCTCCGCATACATTAAAAATAATATTAATTTTAGCAAATAAATATTTCAATAAATCATAATAAATATAAATATAGCTAAAATTATTTTATATTGGGATATCGATTTCTCATTCCACTTCCACGCACACACATTAGATCATGCTCCGTGGCATCGGGTACGCGCACAGATACAAGTCTTTCTGAGCTCGTTATTGGGTGAATCGGCGACCCTAGCTTCCACCTACTAAGTACGGCCTATCACTTTGATCATAATCAGCGGCCTTGGCTTCCACCTACCAAGTACGGCTGGATTAACCTTAACTATTTCACTTTTCATATCTCATTTCATATCCCATAAAAATAGTTTTTCTCAAAATATATTATAGTATTTTATTTTTCACAAATAGTAAAACATTTCTAGCGAGCTACATATGCTCTAATCATTTTAAAATATTATTTATAATATAAATAATATTAAAATGGTAAACATATATGAGAGCAAAATTTCTTACTTTGATATGAAGTATGACTTAATTAGACTGACGTTTCGATTCACATTTGACATTTGTCTCTTGAAATAGGAATTCTAGAAATTATAGATCTCGCACATCTTCACAGAAATCTAAGATCTAAATATGATTACCTAACAAAATAAATGCCTCTTTTTAAATAAATTTGAAGAGAAATTATGATCAGCGAAAGAATTGGAATGTTAAGATGGTGATCATTACCAGAGTAAGAAATAAAATAGATGGATGCGCGATCATAAGCTCTGGTTAGTTCTGTTTCGATTGAACCAACCCATCTTCAGTCCACTGGTCCACATGAACCACTACCAACAAGGAAAAGAAAAGGAAACTAGGAGATACATGAATGGCTCTGTTTGATGTTTGAAAGAATGGAGAATAAAGACGTGATTTGAACAGAAGGCAAATGGAGGATGGTCTAATAATATAAATCTTGGGTTGGGAGTTTTACCAAATTAAATTCAGTAATTAATTCTCTGCATTTAGTGGGAAATGGAAATCGGTTAATGTACACTGATCCACCAGAAACTGATGTGTGAATTTTCGCATTCAACCCCTTGCTTTAAAATATTTACATATTTCATGTTACTATGAAAATTTCAAAATTTAATATCTTTTCTTAGAAAAATCCAAAAATTAGAGATTTTAGTTTCTAAATACTTATTTAAAAATATAAAGTTTGATAAAATACTTTTTTTGAAGAAAATAAATAAATTTATAATTTATAAAATTACGAAAATAATCTTTAAAAAAGTTTCGGGTTATAACATATATCACGGTGTAATTGTATTAACATGAGAAGAATTATATGAGTGCTTCGTCTTTTTTTTATATGGTGTGATAATTATATACAAATTAAATTAGGTCTCTAGAGCTGAACAATAAAAAAAATACAATCTAGAAACGAAGATATTTAATGACTTCATACATACAAACTTACAAAGTATCCTATTGTTATCAAACTTCTATTAGATCATGTATTTTAAGCTTTTAACAAGGATTTACCATTGAAACGTCTAAAGCCCCCAAATCAGAAAAGGAAACATAGCCTAGTTACTAAAATTGTTCTCTTACAGGCATATCTTTTCCTATTGTGCCGTCACGCACCAATGTCATGTACACAAGCCAGGGATAAATCATCTCATAATCCAATTTTTTTTAATTTTGACAAATTATTAAGTAGCACGTATCCACCAGCAAACATATAGGACAAAATAAAAATTTTGATTTCAATGATACAAATACTTAATTATAGTTTTATGAAAATTTTTGTGAATTTATAAGAATGCCCCAAACCAAATTTCTCAAAAGTTTGGGCGGTAATCTATTTGATGCAAATGCAAGTATAGTTTTTTTTTTGAGAATATATTGGATTGTTGTACTTGCTAAATAGTGAGTTAAATGAGTTTGATGTAATTCGAATTTGGATTTCTCTCAAAGGTGATGGGTTGTTCTACCGTTTAAGCTAGTTCAAGCTAGCAAGCTTGGGCAAGTATAGTTTTCTTTTGCTTGTCCTCGTAAACTTCTATCACTACTCGCAACAAAATCTCATTTGCTTAGAGGAAAACATATTTCTACCAAAATGTAAATAAAGTATTGGTTAATTTTTTATGGTGATTTAACATTTTTATGAATGAACTGTCAGAAGAATGTATTCATTAGGTGTCTTCCGACAAAAAAACCCCTCTCAATTCTATCAAAAAAAACATTAGATGTCTTCGGGAAAAAAATGTATGTTAGCATATGATTAAACAAATAAAATAATTTCACGGAACTTCAATAATATATTTGCAAATCATTTCATGAAGGTAATATGCAAACAATATACAAAAACTTATAACATATATTTCTCGTTGAAAAAGAAATAATATCTTTTTGAGTTAAAAAAATAAATAATACTTAAATTTTTTACAAATCAAAGCGGCACAATAATCTATTCCTGGAGTACAATTACTATTGGACTACGGACAACTTGTCTACTCGAGATCCACTTTAACTCTCCAAAAGGATCTTGAGCATTTCCACCAACATATTTGAAGACGATCTTGAAGTTTTTCTTTTCATTGACACTTTTAAATTTCAATATAGCCGGTTTGACCTTCACCGAAAATTCCTTGGGCGCGTTGACCACAGCCTTGTACGTAGCTCTGGCCTTGCCAACATTAGTGACCGTACGTTGAATAATTGCTGTACCGTTCATTGAGAGAGGCGCAGCAATTGATGGATAATTCAACTGCTCTTGAGGGATTGATTTCACCTTCACACATTGAACTGGAGGTGCAGGGTGAATAATGCTGTTAATATCCTTATCTGTGTAGCCCAACCCACATAGAAATTTGATATAGTCTTCCGGTGTGATATCGTAGATCAAACCAGGGTCAAGAGCTTTATCTGGGTTCACATGACCAGAACCCATATTCAAAACATTAGCTGGGAGGTGCTTTTCATCGGTGATTGGCTTTCCATCTAGGTCTGTAACATAAGCAGTCGTCATGAGGGCAGATTTAATGGCTGCTGGAGACCAACTTGGGTGTGCTTTCTTTATCAAGGCAGCAATCCCACTCAGGTGTGGGGTAGCCATGGAGGTGCCAGACATGAAATCAAATTGGACAGTTGTCTGTCCAATAACCTTTGGTGGCACTGCTGCAACAATTCCTACTCCTGGACCAGTGATATCAGGCTTCATGATTAGCTTGGCTTCTCTATTAGGTCCTCGAGATGAGAATGAGGCGATTGATGGAGAAAAACTGTTATGCATCTTGACACCCTCGAAGAGGAACGTGGCGACAGGTTGTTTTGTCGATCCAATATAACTCTTTAACTTCTGACCATCATCGTAGCTAATGTGAGAGGCTGGAAGCACATGATTATCTGCACCGATACTGTATCCGTCTTCTTGTTGATTCACAAGGACCATGCCAATACCCCCGGCCTTGAGAACAACTTGGCCTTTCGCAACTCGACCATTACCCCCACGATCACAAACAACGATCTTGCCACGGACATATTCGCTCTTCACAACCGTTTCATTTATGCATTGCCCAGCCTCGGTATCGCCCTTCGCACCGAGGTAAACAAGCGGTAACATATTATTCTTCCAAATCTTCGGTTGGTATAATGACTCTCCTTTAAGCTGAAGCCCATTGCCTAATTTAACAATAGATTGAATCTGCCTATCTGTGGTGCTTGCAGCCACTGTAAGGAGCCATGGTGCTTCATTAGAAAGAGTTCCTGCCATAGGCCCTTCATTACCAGCAGCAGTACTAACAAATACTCCTTTTAAAATGGCCAAAAACCCGCCCAAAGAAATTGGATCCCTGTAAAAATGATCGGAGCCACTTCCCAATGAAAGAGAGAGCACATCGCAACCATCATTCACTGCTTCTTCCATTCCTTTAAACACATCAGCTTGGCTACAATTGTCAGCACAAACTCTGTAGATAGCAAGATGCGCTCGTGGTGCCATCCCAGAGGGTGATCCCAAGGCATTTCCAAGAATATTTGTTGTCTTCACAAATGCTCCAGCAGCAGTACTTGATGTATGGGTGCCATGCTCATCAACATCAAATGGAGAGATGTGCTTTAGTTCATCTCCGCCCGCCTTAAAAAACGACTTGGCGCCAATAAGTTTGTTATTGCATACAGTTTTGTTAAAGTCACAATGACCCTTCCACTTGGCCGGTGGAGGTGCCATGCCTGTGTCATCGAAAGAAGGATGTCCAGGTGAGATACCAGTGTCGAGTACACCAATGATCATACCCTTGCCCATGTTATTAGTATTTTTCCAAAACCCATTTGGCCCACGCAAATGAAGAAACTCTGGGCTGTGGGTGGTCGTCAATTTGTATGGTTTGTTGGCTAAAACGGCACGCACAAACCATGGCTCCTTCGACATAGCCTCTACTTCATCTTCACTTAGCCTGGCTGCAAAACCATTCGCTATTGTGTTATAGGAGTAGATAAACCGTGAGGATGCTGAATCTTTGCAAAATGTAGACAAGATCGACGTGTGCCAATCTTCAGCAACTTTACTTATGGAAATATCTATATTGCTTGGCGCTTGGACAAAAACTATGTAGGTTTGAAGGTTTGTTTGGACATCATGACCTACGGCCCGGGAACCGAAGGAGAAAACTAAGAAGGAAACACAGAGGGAAAGGAGAAAGGAGGAGTTCTTGGATTTCATTTTGAGAAGTTGGTTTTCCAAAAAAATGCTTAAATTTGCAATGCTTATATTAATGTGTCGATGAAAATAAAAATAATTCTGATCAGTTACTCCTCGACCGTAAATGGGTCAATGATTTCTAAATTTAGACCTTTCCAGAGTAGATGAAATTTTAGCTATGTTTCCTTCGTATTTAGTTAGTGATGAGGTGTTAATAGTTGGTATTGGAATAAATAAACCTATACAATTTTTGTTATTTATCTTGCTTTTCTTTCTATATCTTATAAAAGCTGAAAAAAGAAAAATAAATTGAATACAAAAAATGATCAAATTAAACATGCAAACTTTTATATCTGCCAACAATCTACGTCGATAAGAAAAAAAAACAGAAATCATTAGCTAAATAATTTAAATAAGTACTCGATTATTTTACGACACAGCTTATGACAGATATTTTATAAGGAGTCCAATGTTAATATAGAGTATATATATAATATAGTTACACTATGGGACACCCCAAGAAATAAATGAGACCAATTTGTGAAAAAGTCATTAGTTTTTCAATATTTAAGCTGGATTTAAACCATACAAGATCGATACAGATACTTTTTCAATATTGAGCAAAGATACCCGACCAACCTCGAGTTTTTCAATATTTTCTTTGAGTTTATGATATCATTGTTTTCATTCGAATTCGAAGATGAAAGCTGCCTCTAATATTGTTGTGACCCCAATTTTTTTAGAAATATTATTAGGGTTATTTTCATAATTATATTTTGAAGTTAGTTTCATAAAATTCAAAGATAAATATTTCATTAAATTATAGGTTTAAATGAAAAATTAATAAACTGAAATCATCAAATCTGACTTATATTTCAGAAATCAGAAGTTGTGATTATTAAAAGTTCAAAGAGACTTATTTGCAAAAGTACCATGTCATAGATAATGTAATTGTCATACTCAGAAACATAATAATAAAAACCCTAACCCTCTAATAATTCTCTAAGAAACCTCTAATAAAAATGACATGGTACTTTTGCAAATAGATCCGGGAATTTTAGAATTATAAAAAATCCTCTAAAATCCTTCTAATACTTCTCCTCAAAATCGGCCAACCAATTCCTAATAGATCCAGGAAAAACCATTGACAGCAATACGCACGGAAAGTTAAAGCGCCACCGAAAGTTGAATCCTTCCTTTGGCTAATATGTCATAATAGAAGTAACACGGCAGAAATCTTAAGGATGAAAGGTTTGGCCTTGCAACCAACATTGTTCACTTTGTGGTGGGCACTTTGAAACACGAGATCATCTACTCATAAACTGATCCTATACAATTTCGGCATGGCGTTTAGCTCAAAGATACCGCGACGTAAACATAACACTATTACACACAGAAGACTTTGTTGCCACATGACATTGTTGCGTACTCAAAAGTGACGAACGGAAAAACACATATCAAATTGGAAGCGTTATGGGTGGCCATGTCATGGAATATATGGAAGGAGCGGAGTAATCGGATATTCAACGACAAACGGCAACCACCACTAACTATTGCATAGAGAGCAGGTCAACATGCAATCCTTTGGATAGAACATTGTTAAATAGTTTTCTTTTTCGAATTAATTGTGCATACCTTATGAAGGTTTTGCAATCACAATGCAATTTTCTTTATTTTAATTAATGAATTGAACAGAGTTCCTTAAAAAAAGGACGATTACATTATATATAGAAACCAAAACTATACTAAGCCATGTGTTATTTGCTGTTGGATTAACCCTATCAGTACATATAACATAATCATTAAAGCATTGAATCTATCTAATTAAGTCATTAGAATTTAATAAAATATAATGTTTAAAGCAATTCAAACTTCCGAGAGATTCAATGTTGACCTGCGTGCTGGATCTTCTTTGCCTATTGAAATGCCTACTGAGAGGGCAAAAATGTAAAGATTGATCCAGTAATCAAAAGTGCGCTAATGGTCTATTACTCATCAAGTGAGGCTTGTTCTTGAACGGTGAACTTGTCATCAAATAGTTGAAAATGTGGAGCCGAAAGTCCTTTGGTAAAAAAACATAAGCGCCGCTTTGGGTATTTTCCTTTGCTTCACTACTGAACGAATGAATCCAACAATAAGCAGAGCTCACAGAATTGAGGGAATCACACCTCCTTAGCACAATAGTTAGAATAGCATTGGATCACACATTTCTTCTTTGTGGGAATACACTGTGACTCAACAATCAATGCTCTCTAGGTCCCATCTCCAGAATTGGTGATTGAAGTTCCAGGCTGGATATCAATCGGTCAATACTTTCTTCGAAGAAATTTTTTGCTCAGACTTTGTTGAAGAATAATTATAGAGTTGCGCCGCTATTTGACTCGAAAAAGCACATATGTTGCTAAAATGAATATCTCAGACAACTATGTTTTGACGCTCTCATACAAGAAGGTATATTTATCTAAATAAATGAAAATTTTCAATCTCAGTTTAGATGTCTTACCAACTCTATAATTGTTTTAATTTGAACTTGCAAGAAGCTAGAGAGTACCTCGCTTTGATTCAGAATTTCATTTCTATGATTTATCAGATTATATATAACAATTTAATTATTATAATTTTATAGAGGCTACAACATAAAATTGTTTTCAAGTCTTTCAAACTAAATTATTTTAGAAGAAATCACGCTCTACGCTGTGGATCTTTGAAATTTATTGTTAATAAAAAAAAAATTCACTACAATAAATAATACATAATGCAGTTAGTCGAGTACAAAACAAAAAAAGATAAAAAATTGTGAATTAGATTAAAATTAAAAAGAAAGTGGGACAAATAATATTTTTATTTAATAAAACAAAATATTCATTCTCATATATTCTTTTTGAATGAAAAAAAAACCTTTTTCGGAATAAAACACATTTATTACAACTAAAATGCTTATGCTTTGAATTTTGAATGATCATATAAGTTTGTGTTATGAGTTTGAAGTTAAAAGATCTAATTAAAATATTTCTTAGTATAGTGATTGAGTATTTTAGTTAAGATATCAGAGAGTGTGAATTTAAATTCTATATGCACAACGAATTGGATTGTTGAGTATTTTTTTTTTTTTTATAAAATATTTCTCACACGAGAAACTACAAAAAATAAGAAGTTAAATATCCAAATTAAGCCATATGAATACTTCAAAACTATGTTCAACATTAAAATTCAATCATTTGCTAAAATGGAGGCAATACACATGATTGCAATCTTCCACTCAAACATTCAAAGAAGAGGAACTTCCCTTCATATTAGCAACCTAGCTACTATCTTACCCTATCTTCGACCTTACTATTCTTTCCTCTTTTCTTGTTTCTATTTTGTCTCATCTCTCTCGTGCGTTTTGTAGTTATCCTTGTTAGATTGTTTTATTCTTTAATTTAATATATTCTTCAGTAGACTCTTCGCCCACTGATACTTCAAAATAAAATTCAATCATCTATTTCTCGCTCCAAACTTATATTATGTGATTTTCTTAATTCATATTGTCATAATTGACAAATAATATTTTCAATTATAAAATGGACAAATAATTTGTAATATATATATCTCACAAATAAATACTAAAAACTTTATGGCGCCTTAGTCGGAAAAAAATTGTGATATAAGTGACATCATTCAAAATTGAAAGAAATATTGGCCAGGGAAATTTTAAAAAGAATAAAAGGGACATAATGCACATCACCGTCTAATTTGTCGTCAGTATCGTCGAAATTCATAAATATATATTACCAAAAAAAATATGGATATACAAAAAGTAGAATGAAGATATAAAAAAAAATCATTGATATACAAAAAGTATTCTTTTTCAATTAGTTTTATACAAATGAATAATGGACGACTGGAAATAATATAAAAATATAATATGGTGATACTTAAGTAATTTTTAAGCAGGTGATGTGAATATTTTCTTATTATCTTAATTTATATTATGTGAGTTTGAGTTGTGTTGGATGTATTTTAATTTTAATCTAAACTTATATTATGAGGTAAATGGTTATTTATTGAAATATAATAAATGGTAAAAAAAATTTTTATAATCTTCAGAAAAGTTAGGGGATTTTTGAGGAGACACGAAAAGATAGGAGTTTTTTGAAGGAATTTTGATAATATTAAATTTTTTTTTTTATGTGTGATGCACTCGACTAAGTCGGTTATTCATTTATAATATATTATAAACATGTTTAATTTCTTTCTTTTATATAGTCTCTTCTTTATATATGTATTTTACGTAGTTTATCTTTATACATTTAACTGATGGAAAAAACTTAGGCTGGACCATACTAATATATACTAAGATAAAATTCAAATGAATTTTTTTTTTGAGAATACGTAATAGGCGATCGCCTATTGTTGCTTATATTAAAAATAAAGCGTTCGTATTTATAACCAGTAATCACATTTCCAATTAAAAAGAAAAATAGAAAATAGAAATAAGAAGGATGTATGACAGTTACAATTTTCCTACAACTCTACTCCACTCGATCAGATAATGGCATTAACCATTATTCCTCCACTTGAGCATCCTTTTGATGATTCTTGTGGCAATAGTTCGATGATTTGAGGCAACTCCGTTGAAGATCCGATTATTTCTTTCCAACCAAAAAAACCACGACCCGGTTAACCAAGTAAAATCCCAACGTTTCCTTGTGGTTGAATCCATGTAGTTTCCAGTTTGTAGCCAGAAGTCTAATGTTGATGTCCCATTGTGAAGTATGGTAATATTTTCCGTTTGCGCTAGGTAGCTCCATATCCTGTTTGAATATTCACATTGGCTAAGGATGTGATCGGTTGTCTCTGCCGCTTTCTTTCATAGATAGCATATAGACGGCCCCATTATGCCTCGTTTCTGTATATTTGGGAATGTCAAAATCTTATTGTTTAAGGCTAACCAAACGAAGATCCTCAACTTTATGCCACCTTTGATCTTCCACAATCTTTGTGCCCATGCATATTGGATCCCTGGATTTATAATGAAATCATAAGCCGACCCTGTAGTGAACTTGCCATTGCTAGTCCATCTCCACGTGGGGTTTATATTACTTTCTATGGATGTATGGAAAACCGGGGTTAGTTGGATCAAATCTTTAATGAAGAAAGAAGAGATCGAGTCGGGAATGTTCTTGATGCCATTTGCATCTACTATATTATATAGTTGTCTTAGAAGCGAGGTCCAGATGTAATTTTCCCCATTTTGGATTTGCCAAAGAGATTTTAGAAGCAATGCTTTATTCCCCGCTTCTAGGTTTGGTAGCCCTATGCCACCTGATTTCTTCGGTAAACAGACCTTGTTCCATTTGACTAGATTATGTATCGGAGTATACTCTTTGTCTCCTCGCCAGAAGAAAGTCCGTATGGCTTTGTTCATGTCATTGAGTACTCTTTTAGGTATTAAAAATACTTCCATTAAGTAAGTTGGCAAAGCCGATAAAACTACCTGTATTAGAATCATTCTCCCTCCATATGAAAGATATTTGTCTTTCCACCCCGCTAATTTATTTTGAGTCGATTTGATCAGAGGCATAAAGCTTATTTTAGTTGGCCTTTTTAAAGAGAGTGGGAAACCAAGATATTTTGTAGGAAGATATTATTTTTCACAGCCTAATATGGACTTAATCACATTATTTAAATTATTAGGGATGACTATGGGGAAAAAACCGCTTTTATTCTTATTTATTTTAAGCCCAGAAATCATGCCATAATACTCTATGGTTAAATTAATAATTTTTAGATTATTCGCATGGGCCTCGCAGAAGATGAGGGTGTCATTCGTGAATTGTAGTGTAGTTGGCATCAATGTTGCCGATATAATCATAATTGGAGTTAGATTCTCCATAATTCGTTGGAGTACGTCTACGGCAAGTAAAAACAGAAGTGGGGATAATGGATCCCCTTGCCGTAGACCCCTCTGATGGAAGAAAAAAGGACCCATGTGTCCATTTACTTTCAAGGAGGAGCTTGATGAAATCAACAGATTATGAATCCATGTGATCCAATTTTGAGGAAATCTCCTAGCTTTCATTAGATTTAGAATAAACGACCACGAAATGTTATCAAAAGCTTTTTTAAAATCTACTTTAAGCATTATAGCTGGTATTTTCCTTTTATGATAAAAATTTAGAGTTTCTCTAGCAGCCAAGAAAGTGTCCACTATTGAACTTTTCTTTATAAAGGCTGTTTGATTTTTATGAATATCCATAGGGAAAATAGGGTGACAACCATAGCATGTGTCTTTTCTTACTCAAGAGTTTCTCCAAACACTCATAGCATGTGTCTTTTCTTGTTAACCAATTAAATAAACATCCCCAATTCTAACAGATAACTACATCAAAGACACTTTTATTCTTTGTGTCTTCAATTATTCTAGAATAAATGTCAAAGTTTTAATAAATTAATTGTGTCTTCAATTATTCTATGTGATTGACTGTAATGAATAGCTTGGGTGTTTAATGACCGAGACGCTTATCGTCTCTAATATCATAAATGACTTTGGGGCGTGAAAGAATCAATCAAGCAATATGAACTCCATATCGCAAAGTCACTTATCGGTCAAATTCATTTCTATATTTTAGGTCATTATTTTATTTTCTTGTATCCTAGTTTTAGTACTTTTTAAATGATTATATATATATATATATATATATATATATATATATATATATATATATATATATATTTATTAGAATTTCCGATACTGCTTATGTTTGTTACCATTTGCAGGAAAGAAGCTATTTAGAGTACAAATTGAGCTAAAATGGAACTTTTGGAGCTATATGGAAAGGGAGCTAGAGATGGAGCTTGGACCAGCACTATTGGGCCCCGGTCTACTCAACCAGGGCTATATGGAAAGAGAGCTAGAGATGAGCTGCCGACTGTCGCGACTCCGGGTTGCCACTAGCAGCGGACTCCTCAATTCTCGGTGCATGATTAGCATTTTAGCCCAATGTGCAGACTTTATGGAGCTTTATTTGACAAGGCTTATTAAGGGTAATAAATATTGGGATTATATTTAGTCTTTTATGGATTACCAATTGTAATCTTTGTGCCAAAACTTTTGTTATTATTTTAATGGGAGCGGAAACCACGCTTATCGGTCTAAAGTCATCCATATCTGTCGAATTCGATTTTTTTGGGATTAGAGTGATGGATGCTTTATTTATTTCCCTCAGGTCTAATTTATTGCTGTTGAAAGCTTCTACCAGATTCATAAGTTCAGGTTTGATCAAGTCCCATTTGGACTGAAAGAATTCTGGTGGCAACCCATTTGGCCCCGACGCTTTTCTTTTTTGTAGGGATGTGGTCGGCTTTTTAATTTTGGCTTCCGTTAGTGCGGCGCCTAAACTTGCCAGTTCGCTCTCGTGTTCATTTTTATTATAGAAATGAGAGAAGTGAAACTAATTAATACTATGCTCCCTCGTACTTAGAATGTTTCGATAATAGTGTGTGAATGTTTTGTATCAACAAGTTATGTATGGGACTACATTTGCTAGAATATGTCCATTGAAATGATCTTTTCTATCGGATATGATATCCTTGAATCTCGCGCATTTGGACTCCAAAATAGATAGGGTATCACAGAATTGACTTGTGACTCAACATCTTTCACTTGATCCGTGGCTCGTTAATGTTGAGGAATTGCATAAAAAGTTGTTTGAAGACGCTAAACTCCCGCACAAAAAGGAAATTAATGTCAATGTGTTTTATATGGGAAAGAAAAACTGTACTTTGAGCATGGTTGTGGTGCTATCTCAATAGAGGATGAGAAACCAAGTTTGTGGCAGAGACGAGATTGTAGCCACACATTCTCTTGAGTTGCCATGGCAATGCTATGATTTTCTGCCTCCATAGCTAGATCGAGCAACCGTGCCATATTTCTTGGATTTCCAGGATATGATGTTGGGACATTAGCCTAATTTGCATCATACAAGGTTTGAAAATAAATGGTAGGACGAAGTTGGATCCCTAGAGGTAAGGTGACTGGCATATTTTATGTGAAAAGCTTTTCAAAAGTCTCTTTTATATGTTGTTTCGATCGTAAGTGTACAATCTACGCGTAATATTTAATGGTAGAATTTTACATGAAGGTTCAGTTAATTAGAGTAACTTATGTATATTTCAGACATAATCTTTTTAAAGTTTTGTTGTGAATTGAAATAAAATAAAATAAAAAAGTAAAAGAAAGTTAGTGGCTTAGGCTGTCGCGGACGCGGTTGTCACATGTCTTAGTCCACGATGGTGCTGATAGAAGTTGTTGCAGAGAGAATTCTAGAGTTCAAGTTCTTTCATAGTCTCTATCTGATATCCTCCTTCTTGCTAGTGTTGATCTCCTCTTGTGTTAGTAGAGGGTACTTTTCACTGGTAGACGGGTCCGACTCTCGTCGTAATCCACTGTGCTCCCTTACTCACTGCATGGGGGTCTCCCAACTGACTCCATCAAAAGTCTGTAGTAGGGAGCCTTTTGGGTTATGTGAAAGCCCTTCTGAACCTATTGTCACCATACTCCTTTCTCCTATTGTCACAGAAGACGATAGATGGATATTATTAGCAGTGATGCGTCTAGGACCACTGACGTAAATTGATACTTTTCATTTATTTTAACTTCTACTCCAAAGTAGAATTTGTTAGAGATTTTTTGAAATCTCCAATAAACATTCTTCCATTCCGAATATTGGACTATTCTAGAGTTATTAAGAAAAAAAAAGTATTTATATCCGGCCTCAATTCCAAGATACTTTCTATTCCTATTACACATTGAAGAAATTCTTGGTTAACTTCGGATTCTCTCTGAACTTCCTCCACCACAAAAATCCGAGAGGCAACTAGAATTGCCAGCTTAAGGTTGACCATTGACACAATGATCTATCACTTGACCTTGCGTGAAGGGACTATCACTGATCCTCCTTAAGCAAGTTGCCAGTTACGGGAGGTATCGCGACACTCTTATGCTTGCAAGGCACACCAAGTTTTGTTTGTGTCGATCGGGTTGTTATGCTTCATCTCTCGGTCCTTCACTTGGTAACCTATATGCTCGAGGTTATCTCGAGTTGGAATAAACAAACACAACCGAAATACTATGTAATAAGAATTAATCAACAAATCCCAAGAAAGATTCAAAAAGACATTGATCTCTACTACTTAAATTCTATCCTAGAAAGAGTTTAGTTACAAGAATTCATAATTAAACCACAAAACAAATAAAATTAATATATAGAGCACTACAACATTTTTTTATTATTCCTCATTAATAGAATGAACATGAAAACAACCGCAACCCCTTGACGGTCCTAGAGTTTAACCTTTTATAGTTGTGGGCTGGTACCTTAGAGAGGGAAAATAATTTTTTTCTAAATCTATGCTAATTGACACTCAATTTAATCTATTTATAGACTCGAAGAGATTTTATTCAATCTTCTTCCTAATTTTCTTTCTTTGTTTCTCTTTCTTTTCCTTCCTTTTGTATTCTTTCTTTTGGTAGTTTTTTGGTGATTTTATATAGTTTTCTTTTCTTCTTTTTGTAAAGGACTTTGTAAATAATTTTTTATTTTAATAAAAATTGGACGCATGACTTATGAGCATGCTTCAAATATTCAAAAATTTTTTTTTTTGAGGCAAAAGTGAATCAATATACATATTATTTGCTTAATTGAGGCTTTGTACAAGGTTTATGCATAAAAATGGCCAAATGACATTGAAAAATTGGCTCAAAGTGAGTACAATCCATATTGTTACTTTGATTTATACAAGTGTTCTATGTATCACTGTTTTCTCTGAAGTTAGGTTGGGTTCTATATTGTAGATGGAAAGGTTGCAAGAATCGTGGTGGTTTTTATTCTAATAAAATATTTCTCAAAAGATAACCTTTGTAGTTATGCTCATTTTGATTTTGCATGCTCTAACTTTATTTATCAAGATATTTTTCTCTGAGGAACTAAAATCTGATATCTTTGCCAGTCAGTAGCTTGAACTTTTTTTTGCTTATACACCTATTTATTCAGTCATTTTCAAGTTCTTTTCAAACATCTATTTAATTATTTTTTAACCAAGTATCTATTTAATTAAATTGACTTTGTAATAACGTGTTAGCACATGACATATTTGCGAGCACGCATTTAATTTGGCAATATCACACGCCTTTAATAATACTTATCTCTTTTCTTAATTTACTGGACCTTATTTATAGTACCTTATTATTTGAACGTGAGAATGTCCTTTCAGAGAATTTAAATGTCAACTATATACCTGTGATAAAAAATTTAAAAATATGCAGAGAAGCATTAGAATTTTTGCTTATTATATAAGGATAAATATAATTTCAGCAACAAATTATGATAAACAATTTCTTAGCAGCTAAATTGATTTGAATAAATATTTTATGAAATTTAAAAAATCACTTTTGATCATTGTGAATTTTACATTAGATATCATTAACCGAAGCTTCCAAGAATTTACAACTGAATATTGGCCCCTATCGTACTTCTGACGACATGACTGTCGGAGACCCACTTCAACTCTCCAAATGGAACTCCGTTGGCGTTTCCAATTCCCCATTTGGCGATCAGCTCAAAACTCTTCTTCTCGTTAAGACTGTTGAATTGTAAGACTGATGGTTCAACTCTCAAGATCAACCCTTGGGATGCGGTGATTGCTGCCTTATATGTGGCATTGGCCTTACCAACATTAGTGACGGTTCGATGAATAACTACAATAGTGCCATTTACTGGGAGAGGCACAGTGATCGACGGATAGTTTAACTGCTCTTCAGGGATAATTGATTTCACCCTCTCACAATGTACCGGGGGTGCTGGAAAAATGGTTTTGTCAACATATGAATCTTTGAAGCCTACACCACAAATGTATTTAATATAGTCTTCTGGTGTAATATCATAGATCAAACCAGGGTCCACTGCTTTTTTTGGGTCCACATGGCCGGAACCCATGGCAAAGACATTAGCTGGGAAGTGGTTCTCATCAGTGATTGGTCTGCCATCAAGGTTTTTTGTATAGGCAGTGGTCATGATGGCAGATTTAATAGCTGCAGGAGACCAATTTGGGTGTACTTTTTTCACCAAAGCTGCAACACCACTTAGGTGTGGGGCTGCCATGGAAGTACCAGACATGAAATCAAACATGACAGTCTTCCCTTCTTTGATCTTGGGAGGGACAGCTGCAACAATTCCGACACCAGGACCAGTGATATCCGGCTTTATTATATTGGGAGATGGCAAGTTGTACCCGCGGGACGAGAACGACGCGATCGATGGTGACCAATGGTTATGCAACACCATACCCTTGAAATTAAATGTGGCGACAGGGTTATTCGTCAAGCCAATGTATTTCATTAGCTTCTTACTATCATGGAAGCAGATGTGAGAGGCTGGAAGTACATGGTCATCTGCCAATGTGCTAAAGCCATCTTGAGCCCCATTCATGAGAATCATTCCAAGGCCTCCTGCCTGAAGAACAACCTTTCCTTTTTCAACTCGGCCGTTTCCACCACGGTCACAAATGACTATCTTGCCACGAACGTCATTACTATGTACATAATCTGCATTGCATTGACCAGCTTCAACCTTACCTTTACCACCTAGATACACAAGTTGCAACATCTTATTCGCCCAACTTTTTGGCTGGTTCATTGATTCTCCATAGAGCTGCAGTCCATTGCCTAACTTAACAATGGATCTTATTTGTCTATCTGTGGTACTTGCTGCCACAGTGAGGAGCCATGGTGCCGAATTTGAAACGCTACCTACACTTGGGCCATCATTACCTGCAGCAGCACTAACAAAGACTCCTTTAAGCATAGCAAAGAACCCTCCCAAGGCAACGGGGTCCATATAGTAAGGGCTTGATTCACTTCCCAAGGAAAGTGAAAGCACGTCACAACCATCATTTACTGCTTCCTCAATTGCTTTAAAAATATCTGCTGATTCGCATCCTTGACGACTACAAACCCTATAAACAGCTATGTGTGCCCGTGGTGCCACCCCCGAGGCTGGGCCCATGGCATTCTCTAGGAGATCCGTTTTCTTTACAAACGTGCCAGCAGCTGTGCTTGCTGTGTGAGTTCCATGCTCATCAACATCAAAAGGAGAGACGTGTTTTAGTTCATCCGCGCCAGCCTTAAAAAATGACTTGGCACCAATGAGTTTGTTGTTGCATACAGTTTTGTTGAAGTCGCAATGACCCTTCCACTTGGCTGGAGGAGGTGGCATACCCTTGTCATTGAATGAAGGATGGCCAGGCCATATCCCGGAGTCAAGTACGCCAATGATGACGCCCTCTCCCATGTTTTTCGTACTTCTCCACAGTCCGTTGGCCCCACGTAATTGAAGAAATTTTGGAGTGTGGGTTGTCATCAATCTGTATGGCCTGCTTGCGAGCATTGCACTTACAAACCACGGTTCCTTCGACATATATGCAACCTCCTCTTGTGTTAACTTGGCAGCAAAACCATTCACGAGTTTGTTGTATGAGTAAATAAGCCGTTGGGGAGCAGAGAATTTGCAGACTGTCGATAATAGGGAAGTGTGCCAACTTTCAGCATTTATATCTAAAGAAATGTCGATAATATTATCCGTCGGTCGGACGAAAACTATGTAGGTCTCGAGCTTTTCTTGGCCATCGGTGCCGCCAACAACGGAAGCGCAAGTGAAAACAAGGAACGAGATGCATAAGCATCTAAATAGAGGGTAGTACTTAGATTTCATTTTAGAGAAGATTGGATTAGGCACGAAAAATATGAGACATAGGCAATGCATTATATATGTCTCAAATTAAATGATCATAATTAATTTTAGTTTATCCGTGACTGTAAATGGTTTGAAACTGCTAAATTTAGAATGAAATGAACTTGTTTTAAATAATATGGGTTTTAGTTTCCTCCATAAATTGTTGGTACTGATCTTCAGGCGTTATAATACGTTTTTATCTGAAACAAAAATCCAATATTCCGTTAATTTTTTTTTCTCAAGGAAAATATGTTCTTGACTCTAGCTATACACAACTTTTTAGTTTCCCTCCATTTTGGGCTATGAATGGTTGGCCAATAGTTGATACTGATCTTGAGGTGCTATAATACATTTTTATTTGAAACAAAAATCTAATATTCCGTTAATTTCACTTTCTCAAGACTCTATACACAATCAGGTTGTTAAGCTCGTTTAAATTAAGCTGTACCTGTATATGTATCAGGCTATAACAAGTTTGAAGCGTGACAAGCAATAAATTTTGAATAATTTATTCAATAAAAAATATTTGGATAATTTATACACTAATTTGGAAAAGTACGCACATTAAGCTTTTATTAATCAGTGCAAACAAATTAGAGAATAGGAACATAATAAGAATAGTTGAATTTGATTTATGGGCCATCTGAGCTAGCACAGTAATTAATAAGTCTAACAATTCAAGGTGTTATCTCAAAAAAAAAAAAATGTTATGATATGTTATTCTCAAAAAAATGTTAGGACAAGTTACTATTCAAAAGAAATGTTATGACAAGTTGGTACTGACTTGTACTATGTTGCTTCGTCTTCAGTCTTACAAATAAATAAAATAAGCAAAACAAAAACTAACGGTGAAAATGGTGGTATCTCCAACTTAACCACATCATAGTTAGTCATTCGTAATACGTAAATAATACGGTTCGCGATATGTTCGTGTATAATTCGTATTAAACGTTTTCTAAGTCGGTCAAATATTCGGTCAACTAGAATGAAGACGGTAATAATTCGTTAATTCGGTTCATTGTTCAGAAAAATTCGGTATATAAAATTATGTAAATATATATTTTTTATTTAAAAAGAACTAAGAAAATATTATTATTTGGTAAAAATTCGGAAAATACGGGATGAATTTTTGTCATGTCAAAAATTCGCGAATGAATGCGAATTATTGAAATGGAGACGCGAATTTCGCGAATTTTTAAAAATTCGGAAAATACGTGTATAATACGCGACATTTTCAGTAGACATGCAATTAGTCCCTTAATCAATCCAACTTATATGTACAAACAAACTGCAAGCACTAATATACCAAATATAAATAAAAACACACAAATTTACATTTTACATTTTCTTTATCAAATAACATACGAAATGCCAAATTAATTTGTTAAAAATTAACAAAAACTGAAAGAGATTTAGCATCTCACTTATTTGGCTCACTGTGCTATAGCCCAATCAGATCCAGTGAACCAACAGCCAAAAATTTTATAATGTTCTTCTATTGGCGAGCTGGCGCGAAACGGGTGGAGAAATGGATCATCTCAGCATCTTCTTCTTCCTCAAATCCTCCCTCGTCGAAATTCTGTGCGTAACTCAATGGATCGTAATTCAAACCACTGCTTCTCAAGAAGTTGTTTTTCCGTCTTCTTTGATTTTGCAACTGCTTTATCTTCCTCCAAAGTGAGGCTAGACGGAATCGGCCCCAACATGAGAATGGTCCATTCCGTTGCTCTGTCTCCTCTTTCTCTTCTATGTTTTGCAGTCTCTCCATGAGAGAGAGAGAGAGAGAGAGAGAGAGAGAGAGAGAGAGAGAGCTGAGGTGGAGGTGGAGAGAGGAGAGTGTTAGATAGACAATTGGTGAAGGAGAAGATGGGCCATTAGCCAGGTTGGATGGGAAATTGTGGAGCCAAGAAAGTTAATTAGAAAAGACTTGGTCCACCTTTCAATTTTTTTTTTGAATTTAGTCCATCCTTCAATATTTACGTACAAATATTTTTAATAGTAAATTACGTTAGCAAGAAAAACTAAACAAAACTAAACATGGATGTCATAATGATATTGTGAATCTTAATGTAATGGATGACCAATGCGAACTTTCACATATTTCGAAGTGATGTTTTTCAAAAATATCACCACTAGAATAATCTAGTGGTTTGGTACTAGACTCAACTTTTCATAGATGATGGATTCGAATTCTGCGTCTAGCAGGATTGATTTAAAAATTTAGGTGAAAGCATATGAGTTCATTTTAATGAGAACGAATCAGGTGATCGTCTGTAGTTCTCCCTCGTTTTTTGTTCTTCAAAGATGCCAAAAAATTTACATAATTTGAGAAATTTAAAAATATAGTATATTTTTATTAGTAAATTTAAAGTAAGTATTAAGACAATATCTATTGAATATTATGAATTAAAATTAGCATAATTATATGGTAAGATATTACCTCCACTAGATTAATCTAGTGGTCATGATACTAATTTTATCTATCTATAGATGAGGGGACAATATCTTATAGTTCTACCTCTATGATAAGATATTTTCATCATTTTTACTAGATTTTGCCCGTGAATATGACACCGAGCAAACCCATTAATGTTACACCTTGGTCTTGAATCTTGATCTTTCTGTTTTCTTTTTTTTTTGAAATGTTTGAATCTTGATCTTTACTTTAGACATGATCTAGGTAGTACTATTGAAGAGGGGGAGCTTATTTGTTGTTCATTGGGTTTATGCGGCAATTATCA
Organism: Juncus effusus; assembly: GCA_027726005.1. NCBI lineage: Eukaryota > Viridiplantae > Streptophyta > Magnoliopsida > Poales > Juncaceae > Juncus > Juncus effusus. Next base: position 9,240,929 of record CM050897.1, read on the forward strand.
AATGTAGAGATCTATGTTTCATTGTACAATTGTTTCTTTAATCTCTTCGAACAATTATATTTTCTTACATACTGCCCACAATTATATTTTCTTACATTTTAGTAATTATTCTATCTAAATTTTACATACCCACTTAACTAATAATAAATCACTTAAAGTATGAAATAAACACTTCAAAACTTCTTGAACAATAAACCAACTGCCCACATTTGACTGTTATAACTTGAAAATATCCTAACACATGAGGCGGCCATACAACTATGCAAGCAATGCACACAGAAGAACTGAGATGAACTAAAGATCGAAATGGAAGGCTGAGATGAAATGATAATGGATGGTCCAGTGATTTACAGATATGACACATTCCCTGCTGCCTCTGGAATCTTATCGTGTGCTGTCTCATTCATTACTTGTTTTCAAAATATCAAATTAAATTGAACCTTATTCTTCAAAATGTCAAATTGAATTGAACTCCCTATTTTGAATGGAGATATTAGTTTAGATACTTGAGTTAAGACTAGGTCTTTCGGTGCGATTATGAGCGTGACTGCATTAGACTTTATTTTTTAGATTAGACTTTTTTTATGCCATGCCTATTTGTCATTTATGATTAGAGGTAGCAAACAAATCAGATTTATGTCAATTCAGATTGAGTCATTCCTAAGATTCAGGTTAAGGGTCGTATATAATATAATAAATTCATAAGATTATAAATTTTAGTGTCACTGTCAACTAGTGTTTAGTAGGTAGATTATAATGAACTGTTTCCATTTTCTGTATAGACACCAAAACATATTCACCTGAGCTTGTGACACCAAAATATGTGACTTCAACTGTATACTTTTTCAATTGGGCTGTTGAATTATTTCTTAAAACCAATGGGCCATCAAAAAGCCCATTTTCAAACTAAAGGCCTAAATTCTAATGCAAGCTCACAAACACCTCATGATAAAGAAACAGTTATTAAACTAGGTTCATTTCAAATTAGTCCATTTCAAATTAGAATCGAAAGTTCTCACTGAAAAGAGAGAGAGAGAGGGAAATAAGAGATTTCTCTTTGTTTTCAGTTCTGTGCAACAATGGCGGGCAAATCGCAAACCCTAGGAAAGAGGAGGGCAATGGAACCTGAAGCTGATGAAGAAGAAAGGGAAGAGCGAGAGATCGAGCAATTAGAGGCCGAATTGCGTGATATGTCACGTAAGATCTCGGACTACCGCGAGACTCTTCCAGATCAGCTCGTTTCAGCACTTCAATCCAGCCTAGCCGCTCAACGGCCGATTCTCCTGCCTCAGATTGAGGGTTTTGCTTCCATTGGTAATTTCTTTGTGCTGATGTCTTGTGGGTTTTTTAAAATAAAAAAAAAATTATTGTTGGTTTTCTGGTTTTATGCGTGATTTGTTGTACTGGGAATGTGGGATTGTGTTGGAACCTCAATTAAGCTGATTAATTGGTATAAATTAGGGTTGGAACCTCAATTGCTGGTTTATGTCTATCAATTGATATATTATGGGTTTCTTGTATTTACCCAATTTTCTTGTTTTTCCCTCTAATTTCTTCTTAATGTTTTGATTAAGCTTTGATTACTTTTGTTGGATGCAGAAATTAATGCAAGCGAAGAATCAATTTCAGAAAATGATAAGAGAAGGAAAGAGAAATTGAGGATTTTCATGGACAAGAGCGAGAGAAATACCGCGATCACACCGAATGTGCTGAAGAGAATGGATGAATGTCTTGTTAGGTTAAATAAAGTCGAAAAGACTGGTAATGTGAATGTCAATCCTATTTTCAGAAAAGAAATTTAGGAATTTGTGGTATTGTTTTTAGTTTTTGAGGAGTTTGATTTGTAGGAATTATTGAGTGGGATTTGAGTGAGAAGTAGCTTGATTATATGGTGTATTTGATGTTTGGCTTGTTTTGGAATTATGTTTTTTTTTTTTGTTTCTTTTTCTTTAAGATCTAAAATCATGACATCATTATTTTGTGTTTAATATAATACTCAGCCTAATTGCAGAAAAAGATGAAATAACAACAAATCAATATTTAAAAGAAATAATATATTTGTAGTTTATACATTATTTAGTCTACTTTTTAATAAAAAAAATGGTAATAAATCTATAACAACATGCAAAAAAAGAGAATAATCAATTGAAGAAAATATCACAAAAAATCTTCATTTGTGCATTTTCATTGGTATTTTATCTTCATTGTGAATTTCTCTTGAAGCTGAATTTTGAATTTGGAGATTAAAAATAGATTTAAGAAACTCATAAGATGCAAAAAAGATGGAGCCTTGTGATACATACATTCCAAGCCTTGGTGTTAATCCCCTGAAATAAATCATAACTAATTAGAAAATATGAAAAAGAAAACGAAAAAAGAAAATTAAGTGATAAAATTTGATAAATTTATATAAGTTATTATATTACCTATAAAGACCTTGTAAACCTTCTTTCTTGGTTATCTCTTTGAGTGCATGAAAAACTCCAATATACTTTGTCACAGTACCTGGACGCTACAATAATTCCAACTTATATAAATAATTTTTGGTTTAAGCTAGTGCTAATGTATTTATACATACATTTTTATATAAATTGAATAAAGAATTCTAATTTGGTGTATGAATTAGATAATATACAAATATTATTACTTGTGTTTGTATTCTTGTTTTAACAACATCAAAAGGAGTTGTGAATAAGGCGGCTGTCGATCCTGCAAGCCCTCCACATGCTAACTGAAATTATTAGAAATTATAAACAATTGAATATATAATAGTAATGAACAAAAAATTAAGAAAAAATAATTTTAAAATTTTGATATTTTAGAGGACTGACTCACTGTTTGCAATGAACTAGGGCTGGAACTAGAATCTGCTGCTAATATAAACTGCTTCAATCTTTCATAGGTATAAAACTACAAATATAAAATAAATTTAATTAAAAAAAAGTAAAACAACGGTTTAAAATTACACTTTTCGTCCAAAAACATTTGGTTTAGGGTTTAATGCTCGGTCCTTAAACATTCATTTTATTCAAATTGGCCCCTAATTTTTTTTCGAATTGTTCAACTTGGTCCTTAAATAAAAAAGGAAATAAAAGGACCTTAATAATAGAATGAGGGACGTTTCTGCAAAGCACCGCTCCCCATCCAGCATACAAAGAAGCGACACCTCCTTTTTCAACGCATCCTATTAAAGCGCTCCTATTCAATCAATTTTTCATTTTAGCCCCTAAGTAATGGAATAATATTATTTAAAAAGGCCCCCAATGGGAAATTTAAATTTTAAAGCACACCTATTAAACCATCTTTTCTTTTTCATTTTAGACCCCCTCAAAAAGGGAAAATATTATTCAAAAATACACCCAAATGGGATATTTAAATTTTAATGCACTCCTAATCAACCAATTTTTCAATTTAAACCCTCAAAAATGGAAATATTATTCAAAAATACCCCAAATGGGAAATTTAAATTTTAAAGCACTCCTATTCAACCCACATTTTTCATTTTAGCCCCTAAAATATGGTAAATATTATTCAAAAAGTCCCCAAATGGGAGATTTAAAGTACTCCTAATCAACCAATTTTTCATTTTAGACCCTCAAAAAGGAAATTATGTCAAAAAGGCCCTAAGTTGCGCATCAACACTAATTTGGTTTGAGAATTCTTTGTATGAGAGAGAGACGCTAGAGAGAGAAAATTTTACCAGCAATTTTGATACTGGGTACCGATTTGCATTTGTTGCTTGATTCTCTCACTAGGTGTGAACACAAATGAAGTTGCGATGCTTGAACAACCGCCCGATATACAATGCGTTAATGATTCGTACTCCTAATTAATAAACCCACAAAAATAAAATATTAAATTAAATTGAATTAATTTGTAAATTTTGATTATACTATATAATAATTGATCATTACATGCTATATACTGTTTTAATTCTAAATAATACTAATAATAATTACAATAATAATTATAATAATAATACCTTAGGAAAAATAGGAATTAAAGTTCCTTTAACTGATTCATAAGTAAATGTATAAATAGCTGAAATTGGAGCAGAAGAAGCAATATTGCTTGCTATCCCTCTATACAATCCCAAAAACCCTAAAAAAAATAAAAAACAAATTACATTTAAAAAATAAAAAAATTAATTGAAAATTAATTAAAATTACCTCGTTCAGTTAAAGTGCATTTAAGCACGCCATGAAATGAATTTCCTTTTGTGCTTTTAGACTGAATGATAGTTTTTATTGTATCAATTGGATGTAAACAAAGACTAACAATTGAACCGGCCAAAGCTCCAGCTAAAGCATGTCTATTCGTAAAAATTGCACTTTGCACCCTGTTTTTTACCGAAATTACGTTTTGGTCCTCTGAAATTTTCTCTTCGATAGTGGAACTATCTTTTTCAGCTGATTTATCCACTATAGTTTCATTAATTGAACAAGAGGGGCTATTTGAGAGATCTTTTGGGGTATTTGAAATATCATTTGAATTTGGAAATCCAATTTTGGATTCTGATTCTTGATCAGATATTTTATTTTCCGAAATTAATTTTCCCTCTTTTTGAGTATTTTCTTCAGCAAAATTTGGATTTGAAATGGTAGTATTTAGGCTTTCATGATCTTTTGTGGATTTACTTGTGTGGCCATTTGTGTGTCCAATAAATTTACTCTCTGTGTTAATTACAAACTTTGGTTTATAATTAAAAATATCCCGTTTATACCAAGCCTCTATATATTCATCAGTATTATTCTTCACAATAGGAAAAGGGACAGACTTGCGAGAAGAAAATAATAATTCTTTCCTCATTTCCTTCAGATTTTCAAAACTAGATCTTTCAATTTCTTTATGAGAAATTCCGTAATTTAGGGTTTCATTTGATTTAAAACTTTCTGATTGGCCGATATAACTCCAAATTCCAGCAAGTTTAGAGGCCAATTGAGACGTGGTTAATTTATTTTCAGATTTTGTTGGAGTATTTTTAGGCTTGAATTTGCCTGGATCTGGATCGAAGGGTTTTATGTTTTGAGGGGTAGAATGGTAATTTATTGATGGTTTGTTGAATCTTTTTTTGGTTTGAGGTTTTGATGCCATTTAAATTTAATGAGGTTTGAATCAGGCGAGCAAAATTGAGTTTGTGTTGATGAATCAAAATCTGTGAGGAAAAATAAGATGAAAATGAAATAATATAAGTATATGAAAAGTGAAAATGTAAAATGTAAAATATGAAAAGATTTATGAGGCCTAGAACTAAGTAATTAAATAGTTTAACAATTCCATTCACTAAAATATTACAAATTTCTGAAGCAAAAAGGTAAGCATTATTATCTGCAGCATTTCATCAAACAGTAAACGTGCGTCGCAATACAAACAGAAACTACCTTGAATGGATTGACCATTAAACAATCAAAGAAAAACGAAATGAAAAGTTCAAACTTAACCTTGAATGGATTAAGCGCAGAGCAGCAGAACAACTCGCTGAATTCAGTTTCAAGTCTTACACCTCCCGTTATATCAAAAAACCTCTTATACTAAAACACTGCCATTCAATCTCTTCATAAGGCATTGCTGCTTTAACTACGCCCGCTTTCGTATCAAATCAAATTGCTTAACTAATCCAATAATAATGTGACTAGATTAGATTAGATTAGCGCCTAAACCCCTCCTGACCATCTCTCGTGTTTGGAGCAGTTTCTGTTATTATGTTAGAGCGAGAGATTGATTCATGAAAACTGGGAATTGAATTCCGAGATTTTAGTATATCCAGGAAATGAGTTGATATTCTTTTATTTTCTTTCTTATAACATGGAACATAACTGTTGGGTATATTACTCAATGTTGCAGAAGTCAGAAGTCAGCAGCTCCGAAAATTTCCGAAGGGGACTAATCAAAATTAATCGGATTTAGTCGGAATTAGTCGATTTGTATTAGTCGGACTGAATTTGTATTTTTTTTTAAATAATATTAGCATTTAGGTCTTAATAACACATAAATGTCTTAATAACTAGTCAAATGTTTCAAGATTCTATATTCAAAATCAAAATACCATACAAGAAAACTATAACATAAATATAAAAAGAACTATAAAAAATGGGTCTAGTCGGAAAAAAAAATGGGCTTAGTCAGTCAACGTCGGCAAAAGTGGTCGTATTGCTAGTTGATTAGGGATAGTCGGGACGGTTGGATACCTACTAGTGATTAATCGGTGATTAGTCGACGACTAATCAGGACTTTTACAATATTGATATTACTCCTCATGGCTAAGAAGTATTTGAGCTTTGGGCCTTTTTATTACTATTTGTAATTAATGGAGAGTTCGAGGGCTTTATGAAAAAGCACCATGTGCTTTCGGCTTTAAAAGCCTCCAGCTAGAGAAACGCAAGGTGAGAGGTTCATTTTGAACGAAAAGAAAAGGGGAAAAAGAAAAGAAAGAAACAGGGGAAGAAGAAAAAGCGAGAGAAATCGCGAGGCCGAAATGGTATACAACTTCGGTCTTCCCATATCACTGGTTTAGTACAACTGGTATGGTGGAAGCTTTCTCTATTATCTTCTTCGGTCTAGCATTTTTCTTGATAAATGAGAACCCTCCATGTCTGTATGCGTGATCCATCATAAGGTGATGGTTAGCCAAGGCGTTTAATTGGAAACCCTAAAAAAAAAATTATTCTTGTATCTGTTGTAACCTGTATGGTTGGTACCGACGTTAATAATACAGAGAAGGAAAATCTCGTGTCTCGTGTATGTTTGTTGATTTATCTCTTGCATGTTTGAGTGAATCGGATTGTATTTGTGGGGATTGATTGATTATTTAAATTTATCATAAAAGTCGCACACAAGATGTTCGACAAAAATCCAAAATGAGGAATTATATGCGAAACACTAATAATTTATTCTTCCCAACAATAGCATACAACGATCCAAGCCGAACATTGTCACAAACAAGATATTGATAAATTTTAGTAACAATTTATTAACTAATACAAAAACATCATACATCCATCTTCTCCCAATTACTCTAACATGATGTTACTTCAGAAATCCAAGAAAAAAGACAAGAAAAACAAGAAGCTGATGATGCGATATTAAAACCCTCGAACCCACACGCTCATATATTTCTTCCAATAGAAAAGCTAGATTTTTCAAACAAGAACACTATCCTCTCGTTTCCACACGAGAAACGTTGGGTTGGTTGAATTATGCGCGAGTATCAAGGCTTTTGGCACTTGGAAGGAACCCTCTCCATGATCATGTCCTTGCAAAATTCATTTAAACCTCGTCCTGATGATATTTTCATTATGAGTTTCCCAAAGTGTGGCACGACTTGGCTAAAAGCCCTCTTTGCAACAGTAAACTGAAATAGGTGCGACTTTGGCACGCACCCTCTTTTGAGAATTAACCCCCATGATTGTGTCCCTTGTATCGAACATCTATTCCCTGAGGGGAATCAAGATTATAGTTACCTTGAGAGCCTCCCTTCTCCAAGAATTCATGGCTCCCACGTCGCGTATTCTGTTCTTCCAGATGCTATAAAAAGATCTGAGTGTAAAATAGTATATATTTGCCATGATCCAAAAGATGTTTTAGTCTCTATGTACTGGCACATGGCAAAGGCTTTAATCACTAGAGATCAGCCATTTACATTTTCACAAGCTTTCGAATCATTTTGCGATGGAAGATCACCATATGGACCAATATGGGAACATATGCTAGAGTATTGGAGTGAGAGTTTGCAAAGTCCAAAGAAGATATTGTTCCTAAAGTACGAGATTTTGCCGGAGAATCCACTTGAATGGGTGAAAAAGATAGCAGACTTTTTGGGGTGCTCATTTTCGAATGAGGAAGAAATGGAAGGAGTGCCCCAAAAAATCGTAGAGCTTTGTAGCTTTAAGAGTCTAGCGGGTCTATATGTAAACAAGTAAACATATGAAAATTTGAACTTAGGGAGGAAGAATCATATATATTTTCGAAAAGGAGTGATAGGAGATTGGAGGAATCATATGAGTTTAGAGATGGCAGATAGAGTGGATGCGATAACTAGAGAGAAGTTTGAAGGCTCTAGTCTAACCTTGTCGAGCTCGGTCGATGAGACTACCATCCATTCTACTAAAAGTAATTGAATGCAGTCAACCTTTCTTAATTTCAAATTAGGAAAGATCAAATAAAGAAAGGAGGTTTTTCGGAAAGAAGATTTCTTTATTATTATGTATTTTCTATTTTCTATTTGAGAGTATTTTATGGCAAGTATAAAAAATAAGGAAAATGTTTCTTTTAGGCAATCCCTTATATGTCTCGCCTATATTAAGGGTCCATTGACTATTGTAAGAGGGGAAATGATATGGGCAGGAAATGATTTGATAGGAGCAGGAAAAATTGTGACAAAATTTTTTTTTTACTCTTGTTTGTACATATCAATCAATTGAGTTAAAAAAAAGCAAGAATATATCACTCTTTATTGTTGATTCCTTCTCTCTCCAACATAATTATCATCAAAACATTCAAATTTATGAATATTCATTAAAACCAACTAATTCTTTATAAAATATGTTGTTAACTTATTAATATTAATTATTTTTGTTCATGAAATCTTTAGAAATTTTAATATTAATATACTTATTCAAATAAAGGTTGATTAAGAAAATATACTGGCTAAATACTTACAAACATATACAAGAATAAAAAATAAATTTTCATTATTATGCAATTTCATGAATTCATAATTGCTCCATAAACACGAAATAACAAGTACATAAAAAGGCCAAAATGACTAACTAATATTTTTTATTTATAAAAAATCTTATAACGGACTAACTAAATTAAAATTGAAAAACAAAAATAGCATATAATACTATATTCAAATATTAACGAATTAAAATAAATGGCACGATTGATAATTTTGAAAAAAGAAACGGCTTTCTTCTACAAAAAAACAAAATTTTAATTAGTTAGTCCGTTATAAGATTTTTTTATAAATAAAAAATATTAGTCAGTCATTTTGGCCTTTTTATTTACTTGTTATTTCGTGTTTATGGAGCGATTATGAATTCATGAAATTGCATAATATTGAAAATTTATTTTTTATTCTTTTATATGTTTGGTAAGTATTTAGCCAGTATATTTTCTTAATCAACATTTATTTGAATAAGTATATTAATATTAAAATTTCTAAAGATTTCATGAACAAAAATAATTAACATTAATAAGTTAACAACATATTTTATAAAGAATTAGTTGGTTTTAATGAATATTCATAAATTTGAAGGTTTTGATGATAATTACGTTGGAGAGAGAAGGAATCAACAATAAAAAGTGATATATTCTTGTCTTTTTTAACTCAATTGATTGATATGTACAAACAAGAATAAAGAAGTCTTTTTGTCACAATTTTTCCTGCTCCTATCAAATAATTTCCTGCCCATATCACTTCCCTTGTAAGAGACAACTAATTAATCATTAATAAAATTATTTTCTTGAGTTGAATAATATTTCTCTTATATCATATTTAGTTTTTTTTTTCTTCTATTTTAATTATTTGCTTTTGTTCGCTATCAGTAATGATATATGGGCATATGTTTGTTGGAAATATAAACATAATATTCACTAATAGTGGGTGTTAAAAACAAGTGGGTATGAATATATTTTCAAATATTGTATGTGTGAAAGAATACATCCATGATATGTATGTGTGTGCCTGTGGAAGGATGTACTCGTGATATGTATGTGTGTGTACGTGGGAAGTTATGCGGAAGTGAAAGTATATTTCTTTAGTGTGGAACTTCCATAGTGCGATATAATAAGTCAACAAGGGAAATTGTGCAGACCATTGTTCTCTGGTCATGATTCATAATATTTGTGCTAGAGTGTTTATATGTTGAATTTAGTTTCTTCCACTATGACTGTAATTAAATTTTGATAGGAGAAAAAAATGGTATGATTGTTGAACCCAATTTCTTTTGATGAATAATTGAACTTTCAGAAATAAAATTAAATGAATGATGGTGTAATTTATCTGTATGGAATGTTCATATTTAGTGAATACTATAATTTCTTACAAGCCTTGTGTGTGAAATTCAGCCGTTGAATCTTTTATACCGGCTATGTATGCAGTGCAGACTTATACACATCAGTTGATTCTTTTTCCGAAAGATGCATCAATTGAATTCTTAACAAAATAAAAGAACTTACAATTTAAAAAAAAAAAAAAAATAAAAGAACTTTGACCTCCTCTCAAAACTGTCAATTGATTTCCCGGTTATATAAAAATGCAGAATTGAAATTCTAGTTTTCAGGAATCAATCTCTGGTTTTAAGTTTTAACATCCTCCCTGTAACAAGGCGCTTCAAGTTCAAGCACGGGAGTAAGAAATTTGTGAGGATTTCAAAGAGACGCAAATTTTGTAACTGCCATTTCCATTATCAGGCGATCTTTCATAAAAAGTTAACAAATCTTACAAATCCAAATAAAATCTCAGCTTTTCATGTTGCTTATTTGTTAAACTCGGATTAGTTAAGCTTAAGAAAGTTGATACTACAAACGCAATTTTATTTAGTACATATTTAGCAAAATCTCTCAACTCATCGATAGGTTGAATCTCAAAAAAAAAAAAAAAAAAAAAGAAAGAAAGTTGATACTAAAGCAACAATGTCAAAGATTCAACAAACCATCAATAAATTACCATTCTACCCCTCAAAACATAAAACCCTTCGATCCAGATCCAGGCAAATTCTAGCCTAAACTTACTCCAACAAAATCTGAAAATAAATTAACCACGTCTCAATTGGCCTCTAAACTTGCTGGAATTTGGAGTTATATCGGCCAATCAGAAAGTTTTAAATCAAATGAAACCCTAAATTACGGAATTTCTCATAAAGAAATTGAAAGATCGAGTTTTGAAGATCTGAAAAAAATGAAGAAAGAATTATTATTTTCTTATCGCAAGTTGGTCCCTTTTCCAATTGTGAAGAATCATACTGATGAATATATAGAGGCTTGGTATAAAAGGGATATATTTAATCTTAAACCAAAGTTTGTAATTAAAACAGAGCGTAAATTTAATGGACACACAAATGTCTGCACAAGTGAGTCCACAAAAGATCAAGAAAGCCAAAATATTACCATTTCAAATCCAAATTTTGCTGAAGAAAATACTCAGGAAGAGGGGAAATTAATTTCGGAAAATAAAATAGCCGATCAAGAATCAGAATTTAAAATTGGATTTTCAAATTCAAATGATATTTCAGAGCAGCCCTCTTCTTTAATTAATGAAACTTTAGTAGATAAATCAGCTGAAAAATATAGTTCCACTATCATTGAAAATATCAAAGAGAAATTTGAGGAGAACCAAAAAGTAATTTCTATAAAAAGCAGGGTACAAAATGTAATTTTTACTAATAGACACGCTTTAGCTGGAGCTTTGCCCGGTTCAGTAGTCAGCCTTTGTTTACATCCAGTTGATACTATAAAAACTATAATTCAGTCTAAAAGCACAAATGAAAATTCATTTTACGGCATGCTTAAATGCACTTTAACTGAACGAGGTAATTTTTTAATTTTTTAATATATTTTTTGATTTTTC